>OFHS01003671.1:693-16163 GCA_900245855.1 Calvadosia cruxmelitensis | reverse complement strand
ACGATCTCGGCGGAGAAGAGCTCAACGGAGGACGCGTTTCGAGGGCACTTACAGACCCACAGACAGACGGACACACAGACAGACAGACAGACAGACACACCGACAGACAGACAACATAGCGCGTTTAGTATTATGGGATATATATTTATATATCACTGAGCGTATTCAGCCAATTTCAGTTGCTTGGATGGCCAGTGGAATTTGTAAATTTATTAGAATAACTGCATATCCCATAAATGTCAACTGTGAGTCAAAATCTGACGCAAAACCCAACTGTGATTTTCTAAACTAACCTAAAAGCATCTGAAATGCAACATCAAATAGAATATTCCCTATTTAGAAACATCTGTGTGAACTTTGCACTATGTGTTATAATATTGTTAACTAGATATTTTGCAATAGCCAATTGATGACATAACACACTTTGGAAATTGTAAGGCATTCATGTATGTGCAAATCAAGATGCTAAACACATGCACGCTTTGAGACTGGTCTTCTCTTGTTGGGCTGTTGACTCATCAACAAAGTATTAAAACAACATTAAATGGAATCCAATTATCAGTTACATAAATACCTTGATTCTAAGAATAAGCTACGTATATTGGCTAGCTGTATGTAGTATTATTTGACCTCATTGTATATTATTGAATGCAAGAACCTTGGGGGAAATATTCTACAGAAAAAATCATTAATACAGGCTTGAGTATAAGACAGAACTTGTAAGGGTCTTGAAACTGCAACGATTGGTTTTGAAATGCTACAGCGAAGGGACCCTAAATTGCTTTAGGTTTCACATATAACTTGATGAGCAATGCAAACCAGGCTATGACACCATGGTATACTCAACAAAGATAAAATATGAAACCAACATCAGACAATTACTGGAAAAGCAACCACTACTCACTTCAATTCATATAAAAATACTTCCATTACTTCATCATTATAAAATACTAGCTGGTCCGCGCTGCTAACGCAGCTGCGTCCAGCGTCGTTGCTTCGCATTTGGGTGGAGGTTAATTAGTCCAATACAAATCACAGCTTTTCATTTTAGTCCATAAATAAAGTAGTATCTTCTACCTGAACATAGTAAAATCAACTTTAGGAAGATTAGAAATAGCTGGTCCGATCTGCTACGCCGACTCAGAGCGTCAAATGCTGTTCATTGTTTCTCAACTCAGCTTTGGGTCCCAAGAGACTGAAATCGATCCTTTCGAACCATTCGAACGTAATGGTTTGCAAAAGCAAGCAATGCAAATTCGAGGTGCCCGTTCCACAGCAATAATTTCATCAAACGTGCAAAGAATATAGCTCAGTTTCAAGGTGACCTTTCAGAAACGGCTCCGTTATATTCTGCACCAGTTTGCATTGTTCAACTTTGACCTGGTTTGAGCGTTCGAGCTGTGCATTGTGTTTCGAAAACCGTGCACAACCAAAGCGGTGTTGTTTCCCAAAGGTCGAAAAATCCGTACTTTCTATTGTTTCTAATGAGTGGCAGGTGCCTCGTTTTGTACAGACAAACAAACAAACAAACAAACAAACATACAGACAGACACTTGTGAAATATATATATATATAGATTATTATAAACATACTAAAGTGATTATGGCGGATATGGATTAACCCCGAGAAGATAAGGAAACATGAAACATTGGTCAAGTCAGGCATATCAGCTGTACACTCGCACACCATCGGAGTCTCTGGCCACACTTATCCAAAAGGCACTTTGAAACATGGAAAGGCAACTGACAACCAAATTGCATAATGTAATATGATTATCATGATGAATAAGAAATTGACCAAGAAAAATAAAAGTTCCAATACCATCGTCCACGCCATAACTGTTTGGCAACAACGGATTGAATGGAATGGCATATTCATACCTTTAATTCAAATACAGGTGTATCGATTTGTTCTGCACCGTGCCGCTGAAAGCATTCATGAATGATGTTGAAGACCTTTTGACGGATGGCCATTTGCGTTGGATTGTAATCACGTGTTCCCTGTTGGATAAACACCATTAAATCTAAAGACAATTCAATAAAAGCTAGCAATGCTTGATTGATTCATAGTTTAACAAAGAACCCCAAAGCAGAAATTCCCAAATGGTGTCTTGAGGGTGCACAACTGCATTTAAGGTATTCCAGCTTTTTTCAGGGTGTATAGTAGGGTGGTTCAAAAAAAGTCGACTTTCGAAATATTAACGGGATCAAGGCGAAAAAGTTGTGAAACAGGGTAAACACGTTGCATGCAAAAGGAAATTCAATTCGAAGCACGTTTAGAACTCTCGAATTGAGATTGCAGTTTTGCCCTTTTGAGCAGTTTTTCTCCGTAGTGAGCCTTCTTGCGCGACTTCCGTTTTGACCACAAATCGGGTTGAATTAGTAAAATCGCAATTCTAACGCCATTTCTGGACATAATTTAAATATTTTACTTTTGCTAGAAAGAGAAATAAATTGCCTTTCTTATGAATTTAGTTATAGCGTGGAAAACGTATGGAAACATAACAAACCGCGCCTTCAAACTCGCAACTTTGATATATGAGCAAATTTCTGAATTAAAGTTCAAATTGGCATCGATGGAAAAAGTTGTAAGATATAACAAGGGTTTCACGGGGTCTGCACATCATTTAGCTACATATTGATATCAAACCCAGTTCAGTTCAAAGAGTAGTTTCGGTAGAATTGGATTAAATGCACGGCAGACTAGCAATTTTCAAGCTAAAATCTTGTCTTCTGAAATGATTTTTGTGTGGTCGCCACATTTGCTCTATGGACGTAAACTTTAGACCGCTGTGTAGCTAAATGACTCAGGATTCCGGTAAGCATGTTTTTGTGTTTATTTTCTTTCGACTTCTGTGAGCTATTTTAGTTTTACATAGCCCTACTCCAAAATCGCCCTTCGCGGCATCCAACTAAGGAGTCGCGGTAATCAAATATCATGTGTGCAATCGCTTATCCATTTTCCTAAAAGTGTTCTTGGAAATCGATTAGAATTCCGCAGCCTGCTGTTGTCATCTCGTTACGAACTTGAAATGAACGCCCTCGATAGTAACTGGCTAGCTGATCGTCTCACAACGCACGGAGACAACGGAAAAGGCAAATAGGTTGCTATAATTATGGTGATGTTGAACATTTGTACAGGAATCATGGCATGCCCCATGAGGCATGCGAACCTGAAAGCCATAGACGGCGTTATTTTTAAGAAATTCAATTTAGAACTACGAATAAACTCAGCAGTCTAACTGGGAGCCAATAAATATATCTGTTCCTCAATTTGTGCTCTGCTTGTTGTGTGATGTCGCTCCGTTCGGCTCTTTGCCTTGCGGCCGTGAAGTGAAATCGCAAATGATGCGCAAATCGAGGAGAGAGAATCATACATCAGATCGTCATGCTATCAGTGCATAAAGACCCAGCATAAGCATTCCGTCGTCTCTGTAATCCTGGCTGCCTGCTCAAGTTCATCACTTGCCAATGAATGCGATCTTAAGCTGCGCGACTGTCCGATCTAACATTCGCAAAAGTCATACGCATGAGGATAATGATACGCCTTCAGAAACAGTAGACTGTAAAGTTTGCACTGTCGATCTCGAGATCGGCTGATAATTACGATTGCGACGCTGTTTCTCAGCGTATTCTAAATAATATAATACCGTTGCTAGAAAGATAATTGAGTTGCATTCCGCATGCAGATTTTGATAGCTTCAAGTTCGAACAAGAGTATTACAAGCCGAGTCTTTAAAGTCGTAGCTTTGACTTCTGAACAATTTTCTGGATAAAGTAGCAAATTGCCATGGACAGAAGAACCAGTCAATCATGATTGGAACTCATATATCATCAACAGAATTATGTTTCTTTAGAATCTGACTTTATTCTTAATATTTATTGAGACTCCTGGTAAAAGAATTCGGTCATTTGATTTTGACTGGACAAAGTAAAGTGCTTCCCGTCCAGAAGGCATGTCAAATCAATCAGGAGAATCGTGTTTACTTTGTGATCGCAAATAGGACTAAGGTGTTACGTACAGTTATTGGGACTATGTCGAAATGAATGCGTGTGCAGCGAAGATCAAACGATGAGCAATAAGGGCCAAGCCGATAACGTACAGTATACGCTTCAAATTTGAAGATGCGAATAACAAATTTTACACTCCAGAGAAAGATAATAATTTTGTGCCCTTACTAATCATGTTTCTGAGCTGACTCAGACATGCTTGGACATCTTTCAATTCTCTTTCTCGTGCGCTTGCGATGTTTCAGAAGGAGGGGAAAAGCAGGGTATGAAATGGTCTTAAATTAGTTATCCCGCGCTGTTTGAGAAACAATTTAACAGTCAACATTCAGAGGTCGATATCTCTGCTCTTTATTCTTCGAATGTTGCATACGATTACGCATCTGCTTAGCTACACCATGGCTACACTTTTTGATAAGCACCCTAAAAGGCTGTTTCAATGTGGTCCAGAGTGAAATAATAGAGGTTGAATGAGCAAACCAACGCAATGAAGTTTGCAAGGAGAGTTGCCACGGTGGGCCGAGAGATTTTTGCTGAGTTGTTTGAAGACGCCTTGTGAAATCTGACTCCTCTTGCTGCTGAGAATGATTGACAAGGCGGTGCTTTCGCATCTGCTCGCTATCACCGCTAGTACGGTTCAAGTCGCTATGCGGCAGAACACAAAACGATGATTCGAGAGTTCTAAACGTGCTTCGAATTGATTTTTCTTTTGCATGCAACGTTTTTACCCTATTTCACAACTTTTTTGCGTTGATCCCGGTAACATTTTGAAAGTCGACTTTTTTTGAACCACCCTAGTGTATAGCCTACAAAGAGTGTTGTGAGAGAGATGAACTTTTTCACCTATCCCCTCCCCCTTCAATGATAAACACTTATAATGTGCTGCAGCGTTGTCCTTGAATTAAAAATTGTAATTACGGAGAGACAAAATTCTCTTAGCATTTGTAGATAACATTTACAGTAATAAATAGTAACAAAAGGAGTGTCGTTTACATAGCAAACAACAAAATGTTGACAATTTTAAGCAGCATTTTATTGCTGTTCAGAGGTACAGATAGCTTGTTTGATGTTGGGACAATTGAATTTGAATTCCAAGTAGGGCTCCGAATTACCGGTAAAATTCATTCTCGGTTTCCCGAAACTGATAACCGGGACCCGAACGAGTCCCGCTTTTTGTTTTCCATTGTTTTCGCACAGTATACAAAGCTTCAGACTTCTGTTCGCAAATAAACAAATAAATGATAACCAATGAGAGTAAATTCTCCGCGGAAAGACTGAGAGTGTGGACAATTCAAGAAATCAATGTTCCTAAAGAACTCCAGTCAAAGTAATCCGCTAAAGTTTACAGCGACTAGCCACCACGAAGACGATTAGACGAAGGCTGATGAGACAGCGTAGTGAATGTTGTTGAAACGAAAAGCAGGACCGGTCGGTCGTGACTTGTACAACACAAATTGTCGTCAACACGGCGAATTAATTTCAAGTTTAAGAAATCCTCGAAAGTTAAGACTGATTGGGCGTTAACGAAGGTTGATAAGGCAGCTGTTCGAGTTGTTTTGAAACGAGCAGCAGACTGAACACTTGAACAACTTGAGTTTACAACACTCCAATCTAATCTCGCAAGGACAACAGAAAATAGACAAAACAAACTTATGTCAAAAGCCTGAGTTCTAAAGTTTCTTCGAGGCACAAACAAACATCCAAATCCAGTGTACAGCAGTGCCACGAAATATCGAAAGCAAGGCAACGCGCGACGAATGAGACGTTGCGGAACGGTGAATGTGTAAAGTGATTCATTGATTCAACATCGCACATTTCCGTGAAGTGGTCTATTGTTGCGAGACAAAAGAAAGCTGACACCAACAAGCGATCTGCAAACAAGATAACTGAAAAGGTGATCAACGTCATGACCAACGTTACGATTCCACAAATATTTTCGACAACAACGCAGTAAACAAATGATGGACAACTTAAAAACTCATCAACTGATCATGAAGCTTTACAGAATCTGCAAAAAGCAGGAAAATGCAAACAAATTCCGGGAGCGAAGCGGAAAAATCCATTCCCGATTCCCGGAATAAATGCCGGGTCCCGGTTTCCTGGGACTCGATTCGGAGCCCCAATTCCAAGTCAGCTTTTTCTCTATTTTGCTGACAACACTTTTTTGTATTCCACAACTCACTGGGTCCTTATTGTGAACATGCTATGCAAATCATATCCATGATTCATGGGCTTGAAACATGGAACAAAACATAACAGGGAAAATGAGCAGTGGTTTTATTGACCTTTGCCAAACTAGACAAAGGTCATCTGATGTACCCTCAATGGACACATGGATCTGTAGCTTGTTTTGACTCAGTTTTAACTCTGCCTAAAAACTATGTAGCCAGCATAACAATGTGTTATCTGCAGCACTCCTAGTTTGAAGAAAGTGGGTTTTTAGCCTTTGTTTAACCTTTTGCAATGGTAATAAGATTGACAGATACTACATACCTTTGGTGTTTTGAGCACAAATTTTTGCTTTCCACCAGCGTCATCGCCAAGCTCCTTTTTGAGAGTAAGCAGCTTTGCAACTTCATCTTTGATCTGATTTAAAACAAGAAACATAGCAACATTGCATATAGTTCAACTGAGACAAAGGAAAATACGCTTACTGCCTTCAAGAAATTACAGTTGGCACAAAGATGTGGGTCGGGGACTGTCAAGACCTATTCAGAAGAATAGCAATGAAATATAATCAAGACTAATTAAGAAAGTGGATTAAGGAAACTGAATAACTCTGACCGTGGCTCAGCCTTAACAAAAACATGAACAATTTACTACGATTGATCAGATTTATTTAAATCCAAGATTAAAGATTTAGTCTAAAAGATTTACTTGCAGATGAGAAGATATTAAGAGCAAGCTATTCCTTCATTCAATCTCAGACGTCTTTGTCAAGTTGATCCTATAAAATACCTGATCACATTCAAGTATAGTAGTCTTTTAAGTTCCTAATATCACAACCTGCAAGTATTTCCACCTTCCTTTGCAAGTGATACTATTGTTTTGAGGTAAATAGGACCACTGAGAATGTCTATTGAATAGAATAAAGAGGCTGTTGTCATTAAGAGATCTTCATAATAAAGACAGGTCATCAACAATTACAAACCTTATTCCTTACCAGCAACCCAGCATGCATGCTAATTAAACTAGAGAGTCGCAGATAGAAAGGCTTAGACCATATAAACTATATAAATCGATTGGAAGGCAATCACTGATTGATGAACAATTTAATGGCAAAAAATTTCAATAATTGGCACTGGTTGATTATTTAAAATGATCAATCAAAGCATACAGTCAACTCCGCCAATAACGATTCCGCCATTACCGGAATTTCGTCAATAGCAGTGAATTATTGAGGTCCCAATGATTGTTACGGTCTGCCTTTGCTAAATATATCCGCAAATACCGGTGTCAATAACGGTTTTTCGTCTATTTCGGTTTTTAATTCTGGCCCCAGACAACAATTAATTCGCAATTATCGGTTTTGAGTTCTTCCAAATCAGTTTGCACGATATTGATTCAGCTTCAAGGTCATGAACGCGTATTCTGTCATCTCCTTGTACTTGGACATCCATGCTTCCGTTGCAGAAAGCAGCAGAATGAAGCTGATGGCATTACAGGGTGAACTTGAGTCTGTGGCTCAATCGTCTCTCCGATAGACAACTCTGACGTCGTAGTTCGATCGTAACTAACAACTGCACAATAATTATCTGTAATGCTATAATGTGACGGTTAGCTGATTTCTGCTGCTATATGTTAAAATAAAACAAAGGATTATGTCATTTTCATTGTTTTGCCTATACCGGATTTCGCCAATAACGGTTAAATCTGGACCGTCCCCAGCGCACCTTTATTGGCGGAGTTGACTGTACTCAATTTCAAATCCATTACTGAAAAAGCATGCAAACCAATAAACCGTGAAATGAAAGTGCATTTGTTAAAAAAATATTTGATTCCACACTCCACAGTCACATTTTATGGGGGCATTCACACTTGGTAGGCCAAAACACTAGGTCTGTAGCCTGCACTTAAACCTCACATGTTACTCCACGGAATCAGCAAAACTTGTGCGACGTAGCACAGCAACAAATTCTGCTGGTAAGGCAGCGAGCTCTTGTCTGGGCCCAATCAAGTTTCATGCGCAGTAGATAGTTTTTGTTTAATAAAGTTGTGTCTGTGAACGCGAGAGAAGGTGTTGCTTTGCACAAATTTGCAGCCAATTCGCAAGAATTATATTAGCAAACACACAGAAAACAGACAAATACTTTTTTAATTGTCTAACTGTGCCTCACTTGCTGCTGTTTTCATAGCAAACCTAAAATTTTCACAAATAAATGACAGGACCAATATATCAGCTGAAAATCTGTCTTAATCAGTGGCATAAAATGGTATTGGTACTCAGCAAGTTTCAAAGAATATTTAAATTGTCTCTCATTAAAACTATAGTGATAAGCTTGCCATACACATATGATGCCTCCATCTGGCCAACAAGGAACATCCAGTCAGGATGGATGCAAAAGTAACCACAAGAAACACAAATGATAAATCTCCAGATGTCATTGCAGCATATAAGAGGATATTACACACCAGTAACAGCCACACTGGAGGGAATAGTAATTAACCCTTGTCCTGCTATTGACGTGTATACACGTTTTCGAAACAAGTCAAAAGTAGCAACACATAACCAATCAGATAGTCAGTCCTTAGCAGGCAACCAATCAGCAATTGGTGAAGCGACTTCAAGTCTTAATTTAAATGGTTTTACTAGTAGGACAGGGGTTAAGTAAAATGGGCTATAATTGAAGTAGGGTTACTGAATCCAGAAGAGCTAACCTGTGGGGTCACGAACAGTCCTCTTGAAAATTGCTTCCCTGAACTTCGTTGTAGAGGGACTTGACTAACTTTACCAACTATGCCGATGTAACGCAAAATCATATCTAAAAGAAAGAGACTTTGCATTTAAGCTGTCACGAGTCTCATGATTTATGTTATAAGTATTGTATTACAGATTTAATGCGATACATGGCTGTATGTTCAATACCGAAGATCCATGATATGAGTCATACTATCTAAACATTTAGTATAGCTGTGAAGACCAGGTGGCTCAAGAGTATGTTTCTCAGGACTGTGAAGTTGATTTGCAATGGAGGCTAGTGTACGGAAGCTATGGTCTTGTTGTGCCTGCATTGTGACAGCACTTAAGTGAAACTAGCGCGAAATATGTAAACATTGTCCTGGGAGCACAACATTAGAATAGTGCATTAGAGGGCAATTTAATAACTAAAACAATTACATATGCATGTAGATCTACCTCATATCCATCTCCTGTTAATTTTTATTAATTTCTGAATACACATTTTGAGTAATTTTCAACAATATTTTTAATGGCAACATTTCAACATTTAAACTTCATTTAATCCAATTTTGTTGTGAAATTCGAATAACAAATTTAGATGGGCTTGAAATGGAATTTGCATGCTAGAATTCAAATGCGAAATGACGGAGATACGAATTACGAGCCGGTGAAAGACCACCAGTTTTGGTCATTTACACCTTTCCGCGCTGTTTGGGGTGTTATAAAATCGACGTTGTTTTGGAATTCGACCTACAATTTTCGTTTTCAAACTTAAATCGATGAGTTCTATCAGCCTGAGAAGTTTGGACAAATTTTAAGAGGGGGCAATTCCATGCAAGACGAACTCACGCGTCAAAAATGAAACGTTATTCTTCAAGAATAATATTTAGCATTCTTTAGAGAGGAGAAAGCAAAGTGTTAGGATCCAGGGTCTTCATTGCAATTAAATTAGTATTTGAGGAGAAAAAGACGTTGCACGAGGCGGGCGTCAAATGTGTGGATCAAGCCGCGAAATCACCCGATGTTGAGCAACAATTTTATCGGGCGCTATTACTCGTACAGCCAATATTTCGATAAGAATGGATAACCACTGTTCAAGGAATATATAGAGCTTTACTTTTCTCTGAAAAAGCGAGAAACATGCCTTAAAATCCCTGTCTTACTTTCAGTGGAATGCGTGTAAATCGGTCACGAGAAAGCGGGAAAAGTTTTGTTTACGAAAATACCTTTGGCCTCAGAGAAAATTCCATTCATATTCACAGCAGGCTAATCTTCACAGATAGGCTGAGGAAAAAATCTATTTCAAAATAGCTACGTCATACGAGAAAATTGCGTGACAGACATACAATTTTTGTATTTTTCAAGCAATAAATACCGTGAGGTTGTAATCCGCGCTGCTCGTGGGTGGAGGTGACATAAATAATCAACACCTCACCTGGTCTTGCCTTTTGATATAGGTGTGAGCACCCTGTTGGGAAGACTCGCGCGACTCGAAATAGATTGTAGTCTACATCGCATGTATATTTAGAATGGTTATGCAATGCTGATGTGCTGATTTTCAGAGGCTGCGATCAAATCACTCTGTACACGGCTGGATTGAGGACGAAATCCGGCTCATTCATTCTTCCGCCCGCTCTCGATAGCGTGCAAATGAAGTCTGAATTACTTTACTACGATATTCTGCAGTTCACAGCAAAGTTCTTGTGTGATTGCAGATCTGATATCTCAAACATTTTGTACGGTAAATCTGCGCTTGCCTTCACATTTTTAACGTGTTTTCATGGATGTATAAACAAGACATTTTAATCATTATTTCAGCAAGAATCCATGCACTCGAAATTCCTTGTCCATTTATCTTTACTCTGCTTACCGATCAAACCAAATGTAAAGACGATCAACAATTTAGTAGCAAGTGCTCATTCGAAGCGAATCCTGGGTGGATTCTTGGCAGCGCATTCACAAAGAACAAGCAATCAGAACACTCGCTTCGCAAGCGCTCACCATCGATTGTTTTACGAACATCGAGCGATCGATTTCACTATGATTCACGTGCCACAGCGCCTCTGAGACCTGATACCACCTGAATAGCATCTGCTGTCGTCATCAAGTCGTTGTCATGGCAATGTATTCATCAGAGTTTCCGCTTCGCATTTCGTGGTGTTCCTGGAACTGCCAGCAAAGGGGCCAAAAGCAGTTGGCTTCTGACTTTATATTTACGAAGTGGATATTCGTCCGGTAACCGGAATAGTTGTTGCTCGCGCTATTCGTCCTGTAATTGTTCTGCGCACGCGCCTATCGAAAACTAACACGTCGAACAACAGCGTTGGTGTTATGCCAGTTTGCACTCTGTGTTTTTGCGCGGAGAACAGATGTTTTGACTTTGAGAATGGGCGGGTGGCGCGGATAGGACTCATACAAATTCTTCTACAAATAATCGAGGATGCATTAAGATTGGTCAAAATCAGATACTTTCGTGAATCACTTGTGGAGTTGGCGCAGAGAGTACAGCAGAAAATGCAGTCAGGGACTGTTGCGCACTGACAGCACTTAAATCCAAGTTGTTTTACTTTCAAGAGACTCGCTGCTATTATAGGCCAAAAATGAATCATATTTGCAACTGGTTTCGATGGAAAATGCTTTCTGAATGGTTCGCAAGCTGCTCTCAGACTCTACTACAATCCGTCAATCCCTAGTGTAAAGTTTGTAAGTACTCGTACGGCAAAAATTTTCGACGCGGAGCTTACTGTGATTTCGTGGTTGGCGTGGCACAAGCCGCGAAAATCTGAAGAACTAGTGGACTACACAGTACACACTGTTTAAAATCACAGATTGTGGAGTAGCGTAAGCTTGGAGCAGCACTTCTTGTTGTAATCTTCGGCGTGCAAACACGAACTTGCCAGCACCGTTAGAAACGATGGTGTGGTGTCACTCTGCCAACCACGGTTGGTGCAAAAATGCCAACTTGCTGCATATATTTATCATTCTCTGCATTACCGATTAGGCGATTACCGATTGCAAGTTTTCAATCTTGGAACGAGTCAAGTTGCCAACCAACAGCAATTCCACGAAAGAGTCTCCGCCGCATGGCCCCACATCATCTACGTTCCACGTTCTCGCCCGCCATGGCGAATGAATGATTAGCGCCGTATTGTTTTTTGTTTGGCGCGTGCGCAGAACAATTACCGGACAAATAGCGCGAGCAACAACTATTCCGGTTACCGGACGAATATCCACTTCGTTATATTTATTGCCTATTTCACAACAGGAATCTTATTTCTGCAACCGAATGTAGTCAAACGACGTCTCCTCGCTTTCTGTTGTTCTTTTGTTGACACTGGAATGCAATAAACGGCACCTTTGGACTTCAATAGAAGACCGCGCAAGGTGATAATTGCTGAGCACTTGTGAGCCGTTTGGTAGGACTGTTCGATGGTGTTGTCTCCATCCAACTTGAAATTCGCATAGGACTCCTTTTCGAAGGCAAAGTTAAATAAGTTTAAGCTTGTGGAACATGCTATAAGCCACAGAAGGGTCATTCCATGCCAAAACGCACAAGATTGACCCTCACCCTCTCAGATTTTAATAAAACTTCGTAGACCGATAGATATGGTCAAGGAGACCTCACTCGTGTAATTTTATGAAAAATGGTGTGAAAACACGCGAAATATTGGCCACTCAACTTTCGCGCCATTTCTGGTCTTGGAGCAGAAGGAAACACATTTGCGTTTGTAACTTTGGCTACGCGCTCGCTACAATAGTCACTCAAACAGCAGAAGAAAGCTCTCGAGACGCTGATTCGACTCCTTTCTTGAATTATTATCGATATGAATAATTCGCGACGCTATGCTGAAAATCGAGTTTTAACTTCGGCAGGCCGTAGACCTCAATGCCCCACTCTTTTGTTTTAATTTTAAATTTGCAGCATGTTGACAAACGATCTGCCTACCTGCTGCCAAAATTTGACGGTGGGCCCACAACAGCGAGCCGAGATATAACGCGATAGGTTTACGTTATAATTTGCGCTGCAAACAAGCCCACTCAAATCCGTGATTCATGCATTTGATGCAAACGCTGCAAGATTGTAGAGTACATGAATTCATGCATGAATCACGGAATTTAACTGTAACTGAGAACAGTTTGTGTCACAGGCAATTCATCACGGCACGCGACGGCACCTCAGACAACTCATTTATTCTTGGCTAACAACTGTGTGCAAACAATCGTATTGTTGCGACAGGCAATTATCACTTCAGAGGTGGGACGAAAGCACTTGAAAAGTACTCAAAATTCCTCCGCTATACAAGGCTTTAGCCAACTTCTTCCGTTCGCTTGTGATTCGGCTTGTCGAAATGGCGGGAAACAGCAGAGGCAATCTTAAAACTCTTATTATTCGAAGGCAACAACCAATACTGCTCTACAATATTCTCCACCGTAATCAGCATTGATTTTACTATTGTGGAGTGTGGTCATTGTTGATTTTACTCCTCAAGCGTTTTGTGGAGGCCGCGAAAAGTGTGGCTCGTCGAGTGGGCTTGTTTGCAGCGCAAATTATAACGTAAACCTATCGCGTTATATCTCGGCTCGCTGTTGTGGGCCCACCGTCAAATTTTGGCAGCAGGTAGGCAGATCGTTTGTCAACATGCTGCAAATTTAAAATTAGAACAAAAGAGTGGGGCATTGAGGTCTACGGCCTGCCAAAGTTAAAACTCGATTTTCAGCATAGCGTCGCGAATTATTTATATTGATAATAATTCAAGAAAGGAGTCGAATCAGCGTCTCGAGAGCTTTCTTCTGCTATTTGAGTGACTATTGTAGCGCACGCGTAGCCAAAGTTACGAACGCAAGCGTGTTTCCTTCTGCTCGAAGACCAGAAATGGCGCGAAAGTTGAGTGGCGGATATTTCGGGTGTTTTAACACCATTTTTCATAAAATTACATGAGTGAGGTCTCCTTGACCATATCTATCGGCCTACGAAGTTTTATTAAAATCTGAGAGGGTGAGGGTCAATCTTGTGCGTTTTGGCATGGAATGACCCAGAACGAAATGTTAACAGGCTTTACTTTCCTATCATGGGTTGTGAATGCGTACATTTAAAGTGGTTTTCGTAATAATTGGAGATCTTCGCAAAGTTAGTCACACAGTTTGCAAGACGTGCAAGTCTGTTTTGAAACGCGGGTAAATCGGTCACGCTATATAATAGCCCACAAAATTCGAAACAAACGGTAAGGAATCACAATTGTCATGTCATATGATATAAATACCTATCCTCTATCATTATCTGGGCTTTATTTTGAAAATTTCTTCGTCAACTCACAGGAATTTTACAATGTGTTGACCTGATTGGAAATTTGCGGTGCGTCCAGTAATTCGGTCACGCGAGGAAAACTAGTTATTATTCCTTGGAAGATGGTCAATATTTATAATTTTCTAGCTAAAGGTATAGCTTCCACAGGCCTTGATAACCTAGTGATAATTCTTTTTCGATACGCTTTACGAATTTTCTGACTCAATGCAGAATAGCTTGACTTTGGTAAATCGGTCACGATGGAATTGCCCGAGGGCATAAAAGGCAAAAAGTGGAGATTTGCAATGGTGACGTAGGCCTGCCCCAGTCTGCAGAGTAAGGCAGTGCCGCACACCATATAGACGGATATGAAAAGCCTTGCCGCACTTAAATTTAAGTTTCATTAAAATTGATGCTTTCAAGCCATTGTTCTCCACCTAGAGACATTGAATTTTGTATAACCTGTTTTATTTTTTGTCTAAAATTCTATATATGATACACTTATCTTGCTACAAAAGTGATATTCCGCACGCGCACATGACTTCTAAAGTGCTTGCCGCACGCGAGATCTCGTTGAAAAGTGCCCTTTTCTGCAGACTGGGGCCTGCCTGGATTAAATGGAATGGCCCTATTTTGCATTCTTGCTTTCACTTTTCATGGCAGAAACACTAATGCAGCATCAACTTACTTGAGCTTTTACTTCGTCTGTTTGTTGAAGGCTTTTGAGTTGTCTCACAGTCTCTCCTTGTCTTTTGATTTTATCTTGAAGTTTTTGCCGGTCGGACATATTGCAGCCATTCGTCGCCATTTTTTCCTATTACAGTCCACGTGGTACCGAGATCATATAAGCGAGATTTATTCGAGATGGTAGCTGTATGTTGTCGTCAAGATCGAGAAACTTCTTCTGAAACTTCCGCGGCGCACCACGGCACCACGCGCTTTGCTAGACTAGCATAGACGCTGCAGATAACAGTGAGAGACAAATACACAGACGGTGAACTATTTTAAGATTGCTGAGCCTTGTGTTTCAAAGATGGCGTCTGGTCTCTTCAGGTAACGACTTTATGCTGCTTCAGTTTTCTTTGAGACATTTGCAAATCATAGCATTAGCAAGTTTCTTCCAGACTTCCAGTAGACCCAGGCATACCAGTTATAGACGAGTGTTTATATGTGAGGTCACTGAGATAGTGTTATGTTGTGTAGGTAAGCAGGAGTGACGGATAAAGAGGGATGGGGGTTGTGATTATAGCCCCCCAAAACATTTAGACCGGGGGAGGAG
>OFHS01003670.1:5911-16164 GCA_900245855.1 Calvadosia cruxmelitensis | reverse complement strand
TAATAATAATAATAATAATAGTGTAATAATTATTTTACAAAATAATATGCAACGCAACATCACGGCAATAAAGTGCCCCAGGCAGGAACAAACAATAGCAAAAGAATAGGCCTAGGCTTGTCATGTTAGCATACTCAATTTGATGGCATTTCTTAGGCATTCAGTTTCAGCTCGAGAAAGGAGGTCTACTTTCTTCTTTGCTAATTTTTCGGAAGCCAGCGCATCACTGTAAGTCAATTTTGATTCATCAGAGTAGGCACAAGTCCACACTTGCGATGCATATCGAAACACGCGCTCGATATATTCACTGAGAAAAGAGTCAAGGATACTGGAACAGTGAAAACACGGTAAAATTTACCAAAGAGATATAAAAATTATTATTTCAGTGCAACAGACTATGAAATAATTATATTCAAAATAACATTCGTGTTTTGATGACTGTAGAGAAGGGTTCTGAGTTTCCGACAAGCTCGTCCACCACACAGTTTGTGTGGGCCTACAAAATGCGCGGGAAAATGTAGACCTGGTTAGTAAATTCAAGCTGGACTCTAAGCCTGTTTCCCATTATGTCCAACTTTATATTACAATTTTATAAAGTCTAAGCGCTCTGAATTTCAAATTTCAGGCATTTACATGTCATTCGATGTTATTTACGAAATGAAGACAAGATTCGTTCAACAAAACAAGAAAAGATACTCGTAGGACGAAAATACTTCCTTGGTTTCTTTGATAAAGAACACCTTGTCCGTGCTCTTGAGGGTTTTACCTGGCGTCTTTGGATGGTACAATCTACCGTCGAGCAACGGCATCCTGAAACCAATGGGAAAACTACAGCGTCGAAAGCAAAATGAGTTCGAACCTTTCTCCTCTCAAACCTTACGATCAAAATTGCGCGGGAAAAACTTCGACCAATAACCACGTGGTCGATGTGCAAACACAGCTCCCTAGTTGGCGGAAATAGAATTGGCTAGACAAAAAAGAAAGAAATTCCAACTGTGCTTTTCTTTGGTGTATTATAATATGCAATATTTAAATTAGTCAAAAAAATTCCTTGAAATAATTGCTGTTTTATACAAATTATTGAGAATAATTATGCTTTCAAGTTTTTCAGGTAACGAAACGGAATGAAAACGCCATGAAACGCAAACATTGAAATGCAACTTGACTTCCTTTCTCGTAACCATGACGCTAAGAGAGGCGTGGCGGGCAACATTCACCATGTGCAAGTTTGTGGTCTGACTTCTCAAATCCTCAAAACAACACGTTATGTCGTAATCTGCATGATATCTTCTCGAACAGGAATACCAGAAGGCAAGTAGGAACGATAGTGGTTGAAATATGCTGTCCACGAAAGTATTTTCGAGGATTTGAAAGCTTTCTTGTCTACTTTGGGGTCAATAGTATTGTTTGACGTGTTTTCGTTACAGAAGAATATGGATTTGTTGGCAAACAACAGCATTTCCAGGCGCGTTGTATTACTGTTAGTTTATTTTTTATTTTTTATACTTTGGTTATTAAAATTAAAAAGCAAAGAAGTTCATAAGGTAATCAGGAGGGAGTATCTGGGTCGGGAGAAAGTTATTCACAGTAATTTATCGCACACGTTTGGTTGCTCGTGAACAGTCGAAGGGCAATCGTGCAGCGTTTTGCTCTTGAGCAAGGAAGAATACATTCTCACAACAGATGCAAGATTATTAGCTTAGCTTTTAGCTATTAAAGCTATTTCATAAACGCAATCGGAATATAATTAGTTAATATTTGACAAAACCAAGCGATTTTGAAAGGGATATATAGCGCTGCAACGTGGCTTGAATATATAGGCAATTTGATACTTTGCCGAGTAGCTGCTACCATAGCAACCCCTTTTCAAGAGTTGGAGAGTTGGAACATCTGCAACCATGTTTATTTTCCATCAAGTAGAGGTTAACATGGAAATCAAGTCCGATTTCAAAGCAAAGTTCAAGGCAAGCAAATTTATATTTGGCAACGTTTTGTGCCTGCTTGGGCTCTTCTGAGTTCTGACGTTGGTAGAGAATAGAGAATATTTTAAAACTCCAGCACTTAAGTCGTAAGTGTAACATCATCGTTCAAGGGACAGAATGGAGAGAGACATCAAGAACACAGTGATCGAACACTCTGCTAAACCACTACGCGATCAGCCGATCACTAAATATACTGTATTTCACAACAACCCTAGAGCAACACATAAGCTACACCTAGGGTTACCAGACCACAAAGAAAACACACGCAACATTATCAAAATTGGGTAGAAATTTCTAGCAAAATTAACTAAATTTTGCATTGCATAACATAAATGCGGAACGATTCCGGATAACAACGGACATCTGGCAACCCTAATGTCACCTTACAGGGAGACATCAACGTCGCAGTGGATGACAAACAGCATGCACATCGACAGACAATACTACGGCATTACAAGAAGTCAATGGTTTGGTGTAAGGAAGACATAGACTACAGTGCATCGAGTCTCTCTTTGCAAACAACTCATATTCGTTCAACAAAACACATGCAATATACATTACAACACATGACTACTTCAAAACCAATGCTGGCGATTTGACATTAAAACAATACAACGCATCTCAACTCTGGCACCACAATGTTGCTATCTCGTATGACATCACAAACACAAATGTTGTATAAATCCAGCGTTTAAAACCTGATATTTAAAAAATTCTCTTCTGATATAAGAATAATGCAAGCAGATGCAGAGAAGCTATTAAAAATATATTTACTTGCCTTGACATATATCGTGAAATCTGTACCCCATCTGCAGTAAATTTGGAATGACTTAAGATTGACAAAATCAAAAGATGTTCTAATTTATATTACACTATGCGCTGCGGAAACACCAGCCATTTATAAAAAGCCATTTATTTCGTTCTGAAATTTCTGTACGTGGTTTTCTTGCAAAAACTTTACTTACTTGTAAGTCGATAGTTCGGAGCAAAGGAGACAGAAGCAACAACATTGTGAGTGGCTCCTCGTCAAGAACTATCAGCACACTGATTTTCCTTGCACAAATCACGACACTATATATTTACAACGCATTACTAATTGACTATACAAACTGCCTCTGACACACGTTGACAACACAACAATCCAACACGTAACGCATATGACAATTAACAATGTGACGCCACAACACTTGACACTTTGTATGACATTCCAGACATACACGTCACCCAGGCAGTGTTGCACACTAGATCTAGATGAGCATCAAACTCTGTACCAGGCTCCATTTTAAGTAGTGTTAAAAGGGACATATTTAACCCCTGTCCTGCTCGTGTAACTATTTAAATGAAGACTTGAAGTCGCTTCACCAATTGCTGATTGGTTGCTTGCTAAGGACTAACTATCTGATCGGCTGTGGTTTGCTACTTTTGACTTGTTTCGAAAACGTGTATACACGTCAATAGCAGGACAAGGGTTAAGAACCTGTGCTCTTCCTGGAGACATTTAAAGTTATTGAATGAATGGTGTTACGCCCATATTTCTGTGCTTGCTGCATCTGTGGTGCTATCGATATGGTCACAGAAAAGGCCTTTAGCTCAGTGCTATGGTCGATGGTCACCGTGAGCACCTCTGAGGTCGTGGGTTTGACTCGTATTGATGGAAGAATCGCNCCAATTGCATTTCTTTATTAAATTGCCCTAAGTCACAGACTATTAATTTCTCAGATATTTTGCAATTGTGTTTCCTTCCATAATTTCTTTCCTTTTGATATATAATTTGTCTGTCTGATTTCAGTGTTAGGGTATGAAAAGAGTGCCTTTGAAAATTGACAATCTTTATCAATTCCATATGGACCAGGTAACATGACACCTTAGATTGCCCAAGTTTTACTTTATCATTTCAATTTTGTTATTATGGGGTTGGGAGGTGAGAATTGTCTCCTGGTCCATTGTTCTGTCCTTGAAGAAGCCACATGCTAGGCCTGTTCAAGCCACATAAAAGGTCCCACCGTTGCAACACGCACACAGCGCCTCCTCGCCTTCCTGGGCGGGCATAACAGGGACCTCCTTTTACACCCATCAATGACTGTTGGTGCGATCCCCCTGACTAGTCGCAATTACCCAGCATGGCAAATGGCCTGTGACACATATGGGATTGACTGAGGGTCACTGGAACGATGATGTCCAATGTGAGACAGCATTGTGTTGTGTAGCTCTATTGTGAAACCTGTCTATAACGGTCACCTCTGGGACGTGAGAAAAATGACCTTTATGGACCGGTGGCCTTTCTGTCCAGGTTGATGTCTATAGAAACTGTCATTTGGGACTATGAAGAGTGGCCTTTATACACAAGTGGCTGTTCTATAGAGGTGGCCGCTAAGACAGGTTTGGCTGTAGCAGCAAAGCCACAATGAGTTGGCAAATTATTCCTTTCCAGAGTCTGTGTGACGCAACACAGCAAGCTGACAAGACACTGGTCATACAAACATGGTGAACCAGTCAAATCGCACGCCTGATGCACCTTTTTTATTCTTCATCAAAGATTGTCTCGTTGCTATGGATAGGCCTACAAGACAGTTGATGGCTTTCACAACTATAGTCAGATCTCAGTCCTTTCTGTGATGTTCGACCGCAAGCCCCGGGTGTGAAATGATCGTTTTAGGTTCTGAACCATAAACAAATTGATAGTTAATTAAATTATTAATTTGTCTTGTTATTTATGTTGTTATCGCAGATAAACAACACAAAAGTGATCCCGAGATTAGACTCAAATATCAATCAATCGTTATGGGTTCTGAACCATAGATATTTAAAATTCGTTAATNTTATTATTTATTAATTATTTGTTTGTTTTTTATCACAGATCAACAACACGAAGGTGGTCCCAAAATTGGACTCCCTGTTGAAGCTTGATCCTTACCTTAACGATTTCAAAGGAGAAATTGAGAGAAGGTAAAGCCTATTCATCGTTAGAAAGCTTACGGATCTACTTCTTTTTTTATTATGCTTTATGTTATATAGGAAAAACCTGTCTATAATGTCACCTTTGGGACCTGAGGAAATTGACCTTTATAGATAGGTGGCCTTCCTGTCCAGGTTGTTTTCTATAGAAAGTGTCATTTTGGAGTTAGGAAGAGTGGCCTTTACACACAGGTGGCTGCTCTATAGAGGTGACCGCTGATTCAGGTTTGACTGTACATAGACAGCAGATGACTTTATGCTACCAAGCACCTTAAAAAGAAAAGAAATCAATGATTTTGTTTTGGTGAATTATTTCCAATGGGCATGACTGGATCAATAAAGCCGAGTTCACATGGAGCAATTTGATGCGCGCAACACGGTCCCTGATCACCGACCCACAGGATACATTAAATATTGCGTCCCGCTTGCCGCTCACCATTCACACGATGCAACAGCGTTGCAGTGGCTATTAAGCGGAAATTGCCACAGGGCACGCAAGTTGTAGAAGAGAACAATACTCCTTCAAATGCGCGGGAAAACGCATTTGGAATCGGTCGGCTCCACAACAGTTCTGGGGAAAGAGCTAAATCGAGTTTCTTTGCTGCCATCCTGAACTGTAGTAGTCGGTAGTCGTCATCGTGAAATTCATGAACTGACATTAGATTCTTATTCAAGCTGCCCCTTTTATTCATGGGGCAGATAAGCTATAATGGCTCCCCAAGCACATGGTCGTTTGTTTCAAGAGACAAGATACAATGCGGCTCCGCAAGCGTGATAACGAGGTCGCTGATTGGCTGAAGTTCAACTTCCTCTTTGACATTGCGCGCAATGAGCTCAAAAAATCAAACATGTTTGGTCGGCGTTTTCTTGCAGTCAATTGCGTGACAGACACCGGCAACGAACTAAATGACTATTCATTAACACCTAATGACTTCCTGACCGCCAGCATTGCGCGCATCAAATTGCTCCGTGTGAACTCGGCTTTAGGTTGACTGGGGCTGCAACCTATCTGAAGTCCTACATATCTGATGTTAGGGCATCCCAAACAAATAAGCACTTGTGCTTATATGATCCTGACCGTGTATTATTTTCTTCATAATATTATTTTTTCAAATTAACATTGTTATTATGGTCGAATGAAAAATCTATCTGTATATTTATACGACATGCAGTGTAACCCGCTTAAGCGCAAACGTAATTTGCCAACGATATCCTTTGCTCTTAACCGAAATTGCTCGTATCCGAAATTGACGAAAACAAAGGAATTTTCAAAACAATAGGTTTATGCAACAGATGAATTTTTCAAAACTATAGGTTCATGCAACACAACATAAAATACAAACCGTTCATGGCAAACTAGATGCCAGTTCAAATGAGAATACATAAAATGTTGTTACGCTTATTTACTATCCTTACTGCTCATGCGAGGTGTCGACGACCTATTAGCTCCCAGTTGGGTCATCTGCACAAACAAGGCACTATCCGGCGCGACAGTGAAACAAAAACATGCAGAAAACTGTTGTTAGTAGTTGCTCTTAAGTGGATATTTATCTATTTGTAGTGAAAATTATTTGCAGATAGGCGGGTTTTGCTCTTAGTCGAATTGCGCTTATCAGGAATCGATTAATGGGTTTGTACGCAATAAAATCGGTGCGTAGCAAGTTGTTTGCAGATAAACGGGTCTTGCGCTTATCGGATTTGAGCTTAAGCGGGTTACACTGTATCTGCATTATCTGGACAGTACTGTCGTATAACACACAGATGAGGCACAAGTAGCAAACAGCGTATGCAAGATGGCATACCGCAACTGTTACTATTGCAATCTGCAAGAGATGCTTGATATATTTTCATTCTGTTGTGAACACAAAACTATTTACGACATCTTGTTTGTTTTCTTCTTCTTTATTCTTGTTGTGGAAGTATCGTTCATGTTAGATCACCGGTACATGTGAATTAAGCTTAGTTGTCCCTTTTAATCCATCTATTGTAGTGCCGCACTCCTATGCAAGTCCTTCCGTAAACAGCCTGGTATATGTGTTGGTCAACTTGTAATCTTCTTTGTTCCAATCCTGTTGCAAGTCATTTTCTCCTCAGTTGTTTGTGTAGTAAAGACTTCAACTTGACTCTCACTTGAGACTATTTTTTGTACAGTGAAACCTGTCAATAATGGTTATCTCTGGGACCCAAGAAAATGACCTTTATAGACAGTTGGCCTTTCTGTCCAGGTTCATTTCTACAGAAAGTGCTATTTTGGGGTTGTAAAGAGCTGCCGTTAGACACAGATGGCTGCTCTATAGAGGTGGCCGCTAATGCAGGTTTGACTGTGTAGTTTTCTGGGTTATATTCCTTCTATTCTGTTCGTTTCTCTTGAAGATATGAATCATTTTCAAAGATTCTGAAAGGTATTGATGACCATGAAGGTGGCCTTGATGCATTCTCAAAAGGATACGAGAGATTTGGCATCAATCAGACGCGTGACGGTATCATCTGTCGCGAGTGGGCTCCGAATGCAACAGAAATGTTCCTCACTGGAGACTTTAGTAAGTAGTTTGATTAATTAGAGAAGGGTAATGATTTTGCTATGAGCAAGTGTAATTAGCCCAGCAAGATGTCTGTTTGCAGCTGACATTTGTTCTACAGTTAAACGCCTTTATTAGCCCCCTTTCGTACAAATCAGACACTAAGTGAGTTGATACAGCTAAAATTTGGCATATTTAGGAGTGCTAATATTTCAATCTCACTTTATCCAATTGAGATAGCGGCTAATGCAGGTTTGACTGTGCTAGTTTATTGCTTAAGGCAGCTTCACAGGGTGCAATTTGTTGCATGAAATGCAATCTATGAGTAGCTTATTGGCTCTACTTGTTAGTCCTACTCTTTATGGAAACCATTGAAGGTACTAGCACAGCATTTAACTGGTGTCAATTGATCACATACAGCTCCATCATGACTCTTAATGATAATATCAGATGAACATTACATACAAATTTGTGCTTAAAGTGCTACTGCCACCAAAATTGATATTTGATATGTGGATAGAGCTCGATGAGAAAACACGATTGGCAAAAATAATTTTTCAACTTAGACATCGAGAACCAGAGATATTGAGCTCTGAACATCGATTTCTGAAAATAATTACTATCAGCGAAAAGGGGGCGGAGGTCGGAACCCAGGTCGGAATCGTTAACAAGGATAATTGCGAAAAAGTGTTACCAGTGGTATCACAGGGTTATTTTCGACAGGGCCGTTCTTGCTGCAAAGATCACAGGATGCGTGATTAGGAAAGTTGACCACAGCCACTTGAGAAATTAAGAAGCGAGTTCCGTCAAAGCAGCACGAAGTCATGGGAAAAATGCGATCGAGATGGAGAAAATACAATGTTTACCATGCGAAACCTGCTTCAAAACAAACAATTTTTGGCAAGCAGCAAGTCTATAGATGTGAGATTACTGTGTGTCAAAATGGGTTCTGTCAAACGTGCGAGAACGGCTGCGCAAATTTTGGCAGTAGCACTTTAAGGGATGACCCATAATCATATCATGTAACCAAATTTCTTGCTAATCACACTTTCTGTATTCAATTGTTTAGTATTTCGTTTACGATATGGTCTAAATATAATTATACTGTAAGATATGTAGTGGTAGATGTGTAGATCGAAGACAGAGGCAAGTAGGTGTAGTTGAGTATATAATTGTGGCAGATACGACGGAGGGTAGCCAGCCCGTCCGAAGGCTCGAGAGTACAGATTGCAAGAGAGTTGACATTACGAAATACAAGACATTTATAGCGACTTACGGATGGCGCTGATTGGCGGTCTGAGTTGTGACGTAAATGCTTGATGAGACCGCCACAATACTCATACTAATACTCATACATATAATTATTGCATTGTGTAAAACCTCCTTTAGTTAAAGACTCGTTTGATGTTTTATTGTTTTCAGATAATTGGGACAGAGGAAGTCATCCGTTCAAGAAGGGGAATTATGGCACGTGGGAGTTGTCATTGGCAAACAAGAATGATGGCAGCCCTGCTATTCAACATGGCACCAAAGTCAAGGTAATCAGGATAATATATTTAATCATTATCAAATGACAACAAAATTCTTCTTGATATCACATTTGATGTCAAATATTAAATAAATAAATTATCGTTAGGTCAATAAATTGATTTTAATTATTACTTATTATTTTTATATACCGTTATATATATATTTCACAGACGTGTCACGTCTGTCTGTATGTTTGTTTGCCGGTTAAGAATTGCTTTGTAGACTTGCATTACAGTCAAACCTGTATTAGTGGCCACCTCTATAGAGCAACCACCTGTGCATAAAGGCCGCCACTCTTCAAAACCACAACATGACACTTTCTATGGAAATGTATGTACGTATGTATGTTTATTTGTCAAAAATTTCGACTGGCAAATAATGGGAAGAATTACTTCCACTTACATAAAGCCAAAGCATAAAATGCAAATTAAAGGACAGACTATACACGAGTTAACTANGACAGAGGAAGTCATCCGTTCAAGAAGGGGAATTATGGCACGTGGGAGTTGTCATTGGCAAACAAGAATGATGGCGGCCCTGCTATTCAACATGGCACCAAAGTCAAGGTAATCAGGATAATATATTTAATCATATCAAATGACAACAAAATTCTTCTTGATATCACATTTGATGTCAAATATTGAATAAATAAATTATCGTTAGGTCAATAAATTGATTTTAATTATTACTTATTATTTTTATATACCGTTATATATATATTTCACAGACGTGTCACGTCAGTCTGTATGTTTGTTTGCCGGTTAAGAATTGCTTTGTAGACTTGCATTACAGTCAAACCTGTATTAGTGGCCACCTCTATAGAGCAACCACCTGTGCATAAAGGCCGCCACTCTTCAAAACTACAAAATGACACTTTCTATGGAAATGTATGTATGTATGTATGTTTATTTGTCAAAAATTTCGACTGGCAAATAATGGGAAGAATAACTTCCACTTACATAAAGCCAAAGCATAAAATGCAAATTAAAGGACAGACTATACACGAGTTAACTAGTATGCAAGACATTTTGACTTAAGGTCTATCAGTTCTAAACTTCACTTGAACTTTTGAATTGATGTTGCTGTCACAGATGCCTCCGGCAGTCCATTCCACCAAGGAATGACTCTGTTCACAAATTGATGTTGAACAGACGTTACTTTACAGAGGGAGTATGGCTTTAACTTCATGGAGTTTCCGCGCAATACTTATTAAGATCATATGTACAAAGCAAATCAATTTTTAAGTCTACTAGATTGTGAGTAATTT
>OFHS01003668.1:0-16171 GCA_900245855.1 Calvadosia cruxmelitensis | reverse complement strand
TGCCGCGACGCTTTCACACTCGGGGGCGCTGACGCGCCACTGGCCGCTGCGCGGGGCGTGACCCCCCAGTAGACCGTTGCCATGACAACATCACCATCCATCTGCCACACCCGGGTGCGTTGAGTTGGTCTGATGCAATCACCACCACGTCACTCGCGTGCGGCGTCACAGTGATTGCGAATCGGGACGGGGCAATTTGCGTGTTTCCGGGGTGCAAAGTGGCTGCGATTGTTGAACTGTTCCGCGAATGTTCGTGCAGGGGGCATGGTTGTGTTGCATGGAAGTCAGGGGGTGGAGTTGAGCGTAGTGACAGACAGAGTGGCACGGGGCACGATACACTGCATTGCGGTGCGCAAGCAGCAGACCTGTGTCTTGGAGGTAGCTGTACAAGCATTCATTAACACAGTTCCCTGACCCACTGTGGTCCACCACAACAACGTGGAGAAGAAAATTCCAAATTATTGGGGCAGGGGCAGCCCCAATAATGCGGAAAATTTGCCTGCAGAAAATTAGGTAGAAAGCTAGAAAGAGAATACACCATCATCTCCACTGCATGCATCGCAGGAGCAAGGAAAGGCAACGACTTGATGCGGGAGTGGTATAAATTTTCAATGTGAACGCATGAATTTGGTCGTTAAAGCGGGAGGCAGACAGACCCTATTGTCACGGCATGAATTAATCAGGCTAATGGGCAACAGACGGCGTTGAAATAAATTCAAACATGAATCGAGTGGCTTCGTGTTTTTAATCGGGCCCGTAACACGGAACTGAAATAGTGCAATGCCGACCACGCAATCGGTGGCGAAGTAATGCTGTAGTAAACAGTCGCGCTTTTTCTCCGCCCAAAAGCGCGTCAAAACAACGTGGAAATGGCACGGCGACAGAACGTCGCCGTGCCAGACGGCGGACGTTGGAGGACGTTACGACGTCAGCGAGGGCAGGACGTGCACAGCGATGGAATCGAAGCAGGCGATGAACAACGTGGCGCACGACAAAATAGCAGTTGAATTGTCAATGAGAACAGCAAGCAAGACACTTGGATGATGTCGTTCTGATGGCAGACGGCGGCCACAACAACAAGCGGGCTCACGCAAGGCAACGAGTGTAAATCATAATAGTGCAAAGAACAGGCAACATGTGGTGTTCTGTCAGCAAAGCGCAGGCCGTTACCCTTGATTGGACGTCCAGTAATAGGGCAGCAATTCACTCGGCCTGTTATCTGTTGTTCCTTCCTTGTTGTTGTAGAGGACGAGGAGCGAGGAAAGTGTTGACAAGTTGATAGTTGGTCATTCTCCGTAGCTTCGTGACGACGCTGTTAATGAAAACCGAATGAAATGAGCAAGGCCGCTAGCTGAAGCAGTTGTGAAACACAACAACTGCCCGTCCCATAACCGCAACTGGCAACCAGCAGCAAAGCAAAACAGCGCAGTGGCAAGGCGCGTTAGCCGTCGAGGGAGACGTCGAGCTGTCTGAGATCTGAAGCACGTGCGAGTGAAAAGTAAATGGCTGCCAGTAGGCCTGTCGGTCCCAGATCACACTACTCGGTGTGGTGGTGTTGCTTGGAATGTTTCGTAGTCGTTGTTGTTTTTTTCGATGTGGGAAATAATCGAAGTAAACTGCACGCGGAGAGTGGAAATCACGACGCGGACGATGGCCAGTGAACACGGCAGGGGAGAAATGGACGAGTGGAAAGCAAGGCAAGCGAGCTGAGCACGCGCGACACCACAGTGGTTGATCAGTGAAGAAGGCATGCGGACATCGAACAGGGCCGCAACGACGTCGAGTGACGAGATGGCGGTCGACGAGAAGCGAAGGCGAGGACCAATATCGACTGGTCCCGTCGTTGCGTCCAAAAGTTGGGGAAATTCGTAGTAATTCGCATGTTCCTCGTATCGTGGAAACTCGTATTTTACGACACGGTTTGACCTCGAGGCGCACCTGTTTGTCTGGTTGGCGGGAGCGGGCAGCGCACGACCGAGGAGCGGAAAGTTGATTCAAGCGTTCCTGCACTGCCCCATATGTAGAAAAAACTTGTCGACGCGCGGTCGCTCGACATCACTGCGGCATTCGCCGCCGCTACGGGAAAAAGGCCTGCGGCCTTTTATCACCGGGCGTGCACGCTCAAGTAAATAATATTGCGTTGGACTACCCAAGTGACAAATAAAAGGGACGGCATCTTATTGCATGCAGTTGCTCATCAAACATTTGAAAGGTGGTCACTTGAGACAGGTGGTCACTTAAGACAGGGGGTCGCATAAGACAGGTGGTCACTTTAGACAGGTAGTCGCATAGGACAGGTGGTCATTTAAGACAGGTGGTCGCATAAGACAGGTGGTCGCNGTCGCATAAGACAGATGGTCTCATAAGACAGGTGGTCGCATAAGACAGATGGTCGCATAAGACAGTTAGTCGCATAGGACAGGTGGTCATTTAAGACAGGTGGTCGTATAAAACAGGTAGCCACTAAAGTAGGTTTGATTGTATTATTATCTTCCATTGCAGGAATTCACAACATTGGCGGTTACAAGGCGTTCGGGTCTAAGCATTGAGAAATCTGGCTGCTGAGGTTAATTCCCTGCCACGGTAATGCGGTATTTGGATAGGCGCATGCCACTCCAGATGCCACAACCGAGGTAGGGATAACCATTCATGCAACATTGACTGGTGTGACTCTTTCCTAATCTGGATTATGATAATTCGATTTTAAAACCCTTTGATGGATGTATCGAGTTTGATGTTGAGTCACATTGTCATATATTTTAACAACAAACATTGTTGTTATGTAGAAGAGGTAGATTTTCCATACGTTTTGCCAATTACATTGCCTTTATATTCACACCATTGTGTTGATATTTGATCATATTTCTGGTTGAATTTGGCCAATCGGTTTCCGATTTATGTAATCTTGTGAATAATGCACTACAGTACAGTGTAACCTCATTAATATCACTGCAGGGCCGTTTTAACCAGTAGGCACTCAAAGCACGTGCTGCTGTGTGGCCCTCAGTCTGGATAGGCCCTTCTCAATGCCAGTTCAAAACTCACAGTAACAGTATGTTGAGATTTAGTTCAGTGTTTGATCAGCTGCAGAATGCTACTGAGTTTGTTTTCCCTGATTTGCTGTCTGTGAGCGGGGGCAACATCTGTGATATGCCAATGGGCGAGCATTTGAATAATAGTAAGTTTTGGATATTTACGGTAATCGTTAAAAATTAGGCCCCTCTTTGGGTAAAAGTGCTTTAGGCCCTCTCACTGCTTAAAACGGCACTGAATATCAGTATGGTTTTCCAGCTAAAACTCGTGATAATAAGCGGGTTGTGATATAAAGAGGGTGCAGATAGTTGATTCAGGCAGAGCTTGACTCTCAAATTAACTGAAGTGATATTAAGCGGGTTATGATATTAACCGAAGTGATATTAACGGCGTTGCACTTTATAACTGTTAGTACTACTTCCTCTCATTCACACTTGTGTCTCCTTCACCGTAAATTCAGCTGATCCGGTTATCACTACAAGATCTTTTTTCTCTCAATTACAGTCAAACCTGTATTAGCGGCCACCTCTATAGAGCAGCCACTTGTGTATAAAAGCCACTCTTCATAACCCTAAAAGGATACTTTCTAAATAAATTTAACCTGGATTGAAAGGCCACCTGTTTTTAAAGGTCATTTTCCTCGGTTCCTAAAAGTGACCGTTGTAGACAGGTTTCACTGTATATGGATTTGAGCGCTTGATTTGTTTTCATGCTTCAGTTGATTTGATACCCTCTCTGAAATCAACAGTCGTATTGGAAGTTTCTATTTCCCAACCGTCTTTTCAATTGAATTTATGTCCTTTTACTGGATTTTCACTTCGATATAATTAACCTTGAGTTGATGGTCCACTTTATTCTCAGCGACGACCACACTCGTGTTTTCTCGATGATAAACAATACAATTCATTACCTGTCTTGAGCGACTAACTGTGTTATAAGGTGGGAGGGTTTCTACCGTAGCGTGTATATAGACACCACCTAACCTGTATTAGCGGTCACCTCTATTGAGCAGCCACCAGTGTATAAACACCACTCTTCATAACCCTAAAATGACACTTTCTATAGAAATCAACCTGGTCAGAAAGGTCACCTGTCTATAATGGTCATTTTTCTCAGGTCCCAGAGGTGACCGTTATAGACAGGTTTCATTTGTAGCTGACCTGATTGCTGATACTGGTGAACAATTAGTGTTTGTTGTCATTGATCGTTCAATGAAAGGACTCTGCACAAAATGGAAATGGCTACTGAGTCGTAGCATTCCGCTGTCAAGTCAATCTTTTCGCACGGTAATTTGCGATAATAAAACAATCGAAAGGCAAACAAATATTTAACCATGGGTTACAAATACTAACAAATACTGTACAATGTACTGTCAAATCATTATGCCTGAAGACTTTAAACTGCTTTCCAGGGGCCTTATTCATGGAAGTGTAGTCCAGGACTAAATCTAAAGTCGTCCTGCATAATTATATGGATTTTAGCGCTTTAGTCCCGGTCCATGAATAAGGCTTCGAGTCTCCTAAAAATACATTTCAGTATTTCCTCTCTCAGTTTCAAGCTTATTTTCTCGGTAAATTTAACGTTGTACTTCTCTTATGGCTGCATGGTTTGCCATTCTACAACCTAGCTCCTGGGTGAGTGTTCTAGGGGGCTAGGGGGTGAAACGCAAAGATCTCCTCGCCAAAGGGCAAGATGATAAACTGCTTCACTCGCTGTTGTCTTTTTGTGAGCTCTGTCATCGAAGTTAATTCCTTTAGATGGTCCAATCTGCGTTACGATTAATGATGGCCAGGTCGGCGTGACGTCTACGCTGGGTTTATTTACAAGGAACAACGTCAATGGAATTGAAAGAGCTATCTGTCCGTAGCTTGAGGTTATCCAGTAACAACTGATGAATTGGCGCCCCGTGACGACAGTAGACAGCAAGTCATTGCCAAGGGTCATGAGTACGTGAGTCAGCAACTGCTGTAGAAACCAATGGACCTTGATCAGCTGTGCTTTCACAGTTTCGCTATCGTACAATCTAATAAATTAATAACGGTATCTGGATTGTTTTTTTGGAGGATTACTGTAGCCGTCGGACGCTACAAAGCCTTTCCTCCTTCGCGTATGAAACTAATTTACAGTTATCCACCCAACGAGATGAGAACAGGTACCCCCCGACTCAAGAATGGTCGGCCATTACTAAGCGGAACGAGAGACGCGGTCGGATACTTTGTCTATATCTTGGTCTATATTCGATCAAGATTACTAATCACAGCATGTTGCTACTACAGTGAGACAAAAATACAATTCCAAAGCAGGGGATATATTGTTCCTGTAACCGAAGCAACGTTTGCGAAATATACTGTTCTGTGTATTGGCTAGGAATAGCGTTTAGATTTAGGGCCATGACTCGGATCAGGGTTGCGTTCTTTTAGGTTAGGGGTTATGGTTCGACTTTATTTAGGAACAGGGGTAGCATTGTGCAGAAAAGCGGCTGCGACGATTCGTGCAGATAAATAATAGTTTTTTACTGAAATCCAGTATATCGAGTTAGCTTGAATCGGATTAGCAGCAGAAAGCCATGACGTCATTGTCAACGCGGTTCGAGTCGCGGATTGTTTCAAAGTATCTTTCTTAGTCGAACATACTGTAAAGGAGGAATAGTTTTGATTGTCACCTGAAATTTGAACGACAATCTAAAGTTGATCTTGTGGGATCGGTATCATCTGATTGAAATATAATACCCCTTGTAACATGTTCCTAGCGTGCTTTCGCTCTTTGCCCTCGTCCCGTTATAATTCTATTGTCATGACAACGCTATTGGATGTATCACCCCTCAATCTAATTAGCCAATAATAATAATAATAATAACGTCATAGGCTAAAGAGCCCGTGGACGACCATGAACAAAGAATTAACAATTATTTACAAAGATTATAATAAATATCAATGCTAGCGCAGTGTCCTAGCATGGTGACGTTATTGACATGCTGCTTCATTGTTCAATGGGAGACGCTGGGCAGCTTGTTTTGTCAATAACTCGATATTGCTACCTGTCCATCGAGATAGTGAGTCCATCCAACGTGAACGTGGTCTGCCAATTCGCCAAACGCAAACCTATTACATTTTGGAATTTAATTGTTTTTCTGCACTTAGGTTCTAGCTGAAATCGCGAACTTTGACAGAGGAGAACGTTTCGCTTGGCTTATTGCCTGCTACGAAATACGTCATCGTGTCAATTTCTATGAGCAAACAAACTTCCTTTGCCCTCCAGGGGACTTATTCACGAACCATAGTCCAGGATTTCAAGTTTCGTATGCAGATTCTGTAATTTAGTCCAGACTCGGCAATGTTTAGTCCCGAACTACGCTTTAGTACCAGCCCACGAATAAGACCCCAGAGCTTTAATTCCTTCCTCGGTTGTAAATAGCATTTAAAATTAAAAGGCAAATGTGGCTATAGTTTGTCCGTAGAAGATTGTGATGTCATCTGAAATAGATGCTATACAAATTAAACATTTCTATGTGATGTAATATTGGAACAGGAGATACTGTCGTCTGAGCCATTTAACCAGAGCTTAATCTCAGTAGCATAATTGTCCAACAAAGGGAATGAATTCTATTGCCATAATTTTAAACCCCCGTCGATGAATAGTCGCCCTGTCCCGTGCCCCGTCCTGACAGTAAACTAGACCCACCCACAGACAACGTGGGAGTGAAAACGTATCAACGACAATATGCCTACAGAAATTGGGAATTTCTTTTATATTTGTAGTGTTGAGTTAGCCAAAAACGAGAATTACTGCTTGTTTTTGTGCAGGCGCACCGGTAGGTTGGACTAGTGACCTGGAACGACTCAAAACAGAAAAATTTGCAATGAACAAACCTGCTGTGGCTGCCTTCTTACGTTACATAACACCAGTTGTCGTTGTCAAGGCAACAAATACACGGATGTTAGTGGCTTGTGGTCTTGACAATCGGCCGCGTAAATACGAACTAATTTGTCCCTTGCAAGACGTCTCCCTGTGTCAAATATGTCACAGATCCCGGCATATGTCACACAGCAAATATTAGCATTGGCCCGTAGGGATTGCCTGGAAATTTAAAAGCGGAGTCACGGAGGTCCATTATCTGCGGGGCATGATGATGTTTGCCTGCGTGATCTAATTTGAGGCGAGAAATTGAAGCTAATATACCTATTGTCTACCACGGAGACTAAAACGGTCAGCAATCAAGGCTGGCCTTATGTGACGTAATTGTCAAATCAGGAAATTGGATAACAAAAGAACAATTCTCATTGTCATGACTTGTGAATTCCAAGGCATTAAAACAACCAAATTAAACTGTTGGTATTGTTCTTAATGACAGTGCGGTTTATTTTGGTTTTCAAAGGCTCAAAAGGAAATCAATTGTTGTAATACGGTGGTCCTGAAAATGGACTGACCTTTGGATGACCCTGAGTCAATTGATAGAAGCTTTCAGGTTGCTTCAAACACGCGGGTAAAGTCCATGAGGACAGCTGTTTGTCTTTTAAGTGATGCAATCGAAAGAACTACAAGTTTGTATTGTTTTAAGTCATGGTCCGTTGGATTTCGATTGGCCCTCAGACCACCTGTGAATCTAAGTAAGCAATGCGGACACCATTCGCGCCGTGCAACAGTTATGTTGACTCGAATGCCACCGACAACGTATGTTTCAGTTCTTTAAACCTCACAGTATTTGCAGCTCACAATAAAATACCAATTTTTGGACAACAATGTTCAATCAAGCAAAGTGGAACTACCTAGTAATTTGTGTCGCGTCAAAAAGATGGAAAAAGAGATGCGGTCTTGAGTCTGATATTATAAAGTATTTGCACATCAATATTTACACTTGGATAAGAATACGCTGACTGGGAGAAAGGGGAGTATTGGAAACAATTTACCAGATCGAAGATTTTAAAAAGCCTGAGGAATTGATAAGCTGCGTGTTTGAACTTTGTTTATAAAATTAGTAAAGCTACGTCAAGATGATTTTTTGCCATGGAACAGAACATATAACATGAACAGTAACCAACACTCTATCATAAAGCAAAATCTGGAAAGCTATATAGGCTACCACATATAGACCGAAAGGATATACTGATCGGATGGAATATAGCTGTTTACCCTACAACAACCACATGTAGCAGAAACAAGGGTGCTTCAATTCTCTCGCAATTTTTATCAAGGCTGTTAATAAAATAAGATGGTGCCCCACCATTTGCAATTTTCCACATCCAAATAAATTGCAAATAACGAACACGCTGCCAAACACCCATATATCAGAGTCTCTTGACTCTTGAGCATATCTTAAACTTACGTCCCTCACATTGTGCAAAGTGGATTCTGTTGAACACCACTTTGGGAACCAAGTCATCCTTTGATGGAATTGGTTATCAGAGGACTCTGTTACGGCAAAATCAATTCAGGCCTTTAAATGTTGGCTAAATAACATGGACTTCTCACACGAATGTGGCATTTATCATAAGATTTTACATTTTGAAGGGTACAAGTGGTTGTATGTAAGTGAAAGTGAAATAGGTGGTTAATAAAATAGGTCGTAAATAGGTTGTTATTCTAGAGGTATTTATTTTAATTGAGGATATTATTGTATTTGCTTGTTAGATTAAGTTTTATCTATTTATTTCTGATCTTGTATTGTTTTAAACTCTCGAGTGAAAGTCATGCTTCACTTTATTTGCCTGTCAATATTTTTGTTAAATAAACATACATACAGTATAGAATAAGCTCCAAAAGTACGCCTCACTCGAGAATAACTTCTTGATTATTCCGGTTGGCTTGGAGACGATGGGGTCGATCGGAGAAGATGGCAGACGGTTCCTGTCATCCATCGGCACACGCCTCATCAAAGCTACCGGGGTAAAGCAATCAAGATCTTACCTCTTCCAACGAATAAGCATGGCAATACAACGGGGAAACGCTGCTTGTGTTTTGGGCACTATTCCCTCAACTGCTTCATTGGAAGAGATTTTTAATTTGTAAATAGCTTAGTCAGGTTTAGTTTTAAGTATTTAACTGTAGTTTTTATAAGTAGCTATTAACATGCATAGTTTTTATTAGTTAAAGCTAATTTACTTTTAGGAAAGTTTGTCTATATACGGATTGTTGATGTAGTTATTTGAAATAAAAGTTTTGATTAGATAGGACATTGTATTCTAGCAACAAGATTTTATTACGAGCATCCTTCATATTATCACTGATAATTTGATTTGACTTGATTTGAATTATCATTCATCTTCATCATCATTTTCATTTATTTGTATCCATCTAAAATAGATGACTCTTACAAATCTTGCACCGTATAAGAAATAAACATATATACATGCTAAAGACAGGTAACAACACTTATAACAAGAAAACTGCTATAATTACAGATGTAGGTAGGTTTAAAATATTTAAAAGCCATAACAATCATTTAAAAGAGACCCGCATTTTAGCAATAAATAAATACCTTAATTTTCTAGGAAAGGGCTGATCAACACTTTAAACGATTCGAGTGACTTGCTCCCATAAATATCAGATGGTAAACTGTGCTGTAGATACAGTCATACATACACTGGACATACATGATAAAGAAATACATTTCCCCCGCAGTTTCAGGGTAGACATTATATGGTCATGAATACACCCAGTAAGCTATTGTTTAGCATATTGAAGGAGACGTGAGAGAAGCAATGGTGTTTGAAAATGTCATCCAGATGAAAGCAATTTGCAAAATTGTAGGGATGTTATTGTCGAACATTTTCGGGTCTTCGCCCTTCAGCCTCACCAGCGCGCTGCCCTGGACCCGCCTAACAGCGCAAAAGCGCCCCCTCAGCTGTACTGTAGTTCCAATCAGCTCTGGTCCTCTGGTCATTGCTAAAAAGGATTCTCCAAAACTTGGTTCTGTCCCCTCAGAAAATTTTAGGCTGGCGTCGCCACTGGTGAGTAAACATAAAAAGATTATAATTGAAAGGTATGTAACGCAATATCTTGAAAAATGCTGTTATATGTCTTAAATATAATGGCATTTATCTACTGTATCTATCTTATTGCCAAATACAGATTTGACTAGCGCTTTTGAATACAAAGTCATTGGTTGTGCACGATCTCTGCCAAATCAGTGCCCTTGACCAACGCTCCAAGCCATCGCTGCTCCAACCGCTTCAGAGCTGAATAATGAAAATTGGCTTAGAATCTAAGAGAACCGTTTTGAAAAGGGCTGCCTTGATTCTGATTTATATTTACGCATAAGTTTGATGAAATCATCACCAGAGAATCGGCACCTCCAATTTGCTGAGCTTAATTAAGCCAGTCTCTTGCATAGTTCAAACACGATCGATTTCAGTATGTTAGAATCTGGTAATATTTGCAGTGACGACTCTAGAGGTCAGGCTGGTCAGGCTCAGCCTGACCAAACATTCTGATGTGACCGACCAGAAACAGCGAAGAAAATGATGTAATTTACGTAGGGGGTGAGACCATAAAATGAAGCAAATTCTTTACAAATGCTGAGATAAATGACTGAAATCAAGAAATTAACTTCGAATAACCACGTTGTCAAGCATGGCTTGAGAGCGCGATGATGCCCTGTCCGTTGAATTAGTGTTTGCTTTCTCATATCATCACGAATTTCACTGAAGGCCTTCAATTTTTACTGGACACAGATCGAGAAAAACCTGTATTCGTATCTTCACTTCTTGTTCTGCAGTACACTTGAATTGCTTAAAATATTCAGAATAGCAGTGCAGATAAAACCAGCTTCCTGCAAGCGGCTGGAATCACAGCGCTAATTTTGCAGTCTTCTGGTGTTTCGCTGCAAAAGGAGCTGTGCCGGTTAACGGCACGTCAGCTCTTTTCCCATTCAAATAACATTTATTACTAGATAAAAACATCAGGAATTCAAGAAATCAAGAATTCTGTGCTTGGATTTCTGCTTCCATAGCACTCAAAATACAAAAATAATCCGGACCCGCTGGGGGGCTTACAGCGCCCCCCAAACCCCCAGCTGGTCTGCTTCGGCTTCGCCAAAGCCTGACCGGTCTCTGTGACCTGGCTTCGCCACTGAATATTTGCTACCGACTATCGAAAGATTAGATAAAAACTAAAATTTGATAACTTTTGTAATTTCGGTATCAACTCATGGCACTAATTATTATTGATCTCTGATGGTATCCATCGCACAATTCAAGTAATGTAGCGCAAGTCGACCAGCAAGAAAATAATTTCCATGATCAAGCTGCAATATTGTCGAGCAGAGCAAAGTTTTACTTCAACATAGGGCAAATTTTCATAGCTTATATTTTCGCAGTGGCTTAACGGTCTCATCAAGCATTAACGTTAGCAGTCTTACCACCAATCAAGGCGCCCTCCGTCAGTCGCTATATAGCAGCCTTGTGTTACGTAACATTATCCTCTTACAATCTGTACTCTCGAGCCTTCAGATGGGTTGGCTACCCTCCTTCGTATCTGTCACAATTATCATCATCATATAGTTTCAAACATTTTGAAAGAGGCACACCAACAAAATCATTATAATTTACAATTTACAATTTAAAATAGCCTATTAAATCTTGTGGTAATGGATTAAATGTTTAAAACCTTGCATTTGTTCATAAATAATTATTACTTGTTTTATAAAAAGATTGCATTACGTTCCGCGATAAAAATTGTCCCTTAACGTGGTCAAGTTCGCCATCCCTCTTCTCAGTTTTTCTGTCGGTAGGTGGCTGAGGAGCACGGCCAAGGCGGAGTCGACATTTATATTTGTCTCGCAATAACATATTCTACAACATCATACGTTCGCTTAATTATCAATACTTACAATCTGCAATCCTATATGACTTACAGCAACAAGGTTTACATCAACACAAACGTAATTTTTGTGATCTGACTTTCCGAAATGACGCTGTCTGGAGCTTTTTTCCCTTTTTTCCCTTTTTTTTTTTTTTTCTTTTTTTTTTTAAAGAATAATGAAAAGATAGTATGTAAAAAATAACTAAAAGGTACTAAAATGTCTGGAGTGATGATTGAGACATTTATTTGAATGTTTCGCAAAACAATTATTGTGTATGATTCTACTCGGAAAACGTATTACATGATTCAAATTTGGTCAAATTTGAATGACTCTTTTGATCAAAATATGAGAGATATGTTAATAGAATTTCATAGGCCATTTGATTCTATATTTCGAAATATAAAGTGATTGGAATCTGAAATACCCTGGTCCTATGAATTGGATTTGAATGCATACAATGCAACGCTCATGTTAGCCATTATGTGTTAGCAGCACCGCGAGCCAAAAAGAAATAAAATGTTTATTTTTCTGATAAGCTCTTCAACAGAGAGCAGACAACTAACTTTTGAATAGCTGTACCTAAAATTGACTGTTGAATTTGCCAGAGCGAAGGTATAATCAGAGATCCTTATGTTTTATCTTAGAATCAAATCAAATCATGTGCAATACCTGTCGCCACCAGGAGTTAAGCCGAAGCAGGTGGAAGTCAAACAAGAGAGCAGAAGTAGAGGCCTGGAAACTGAATCCCAATTGGAGGCTCGCCGCAAACGAGTCGCAGGAAGCTCGATCATTATTCCCACTTCCGATCGTAAAATGGTGCAGCAAATTTTTAGTTGCTGTATGTTACAAATTACACCGAACCAGCAAAAGAGGAATATGAAATTTATTGTGGCTTGCAAGATTGTTTACTGGGCCAATTAGGGGGACTAAACCGTTTCATCGCCAGAGTTCCTTGCTTGGCCAAATCATGGCCACATAGACAAAACTGAAACTGTTTCGTTGAGAAATACGTTTTTTTTTTTCAGGAAGGGACAACAATTTTTATTTTGCAACACATACACAGTATGTTGTTAAACAATAATGCGTTATTTCTTTACAAAATATTAGAATACTTTTTTATTTACTTTATGTGGTGAGTTAGAAACCCTTGCTCAGCCTCGCTATCTAATATCATCCCAACCATACAGTCAATCAATGCATAACATATCGCAGCACATAGATCGTACAGTCAAACCTGTATTAGCGGCCACCTCTATAGAGCAGCCACCTGTGTATACAGGTCACATTTCATAACCCAAAAATGATACTTTCTACAGAAATCAACCTGGACAGAAAGGCCACCTGTCTATAAAGATCATTTTTACTGGCCCTAAAGGTGACCATTTTAGACAAGGCACTGTCACAAAGCACACGGCTCAGCTTAAACTAAATAAATCGATTTTCTATTGATGAAATACCTGCGTGAAATTTTAGGTTGTTTATAGGTGACAATCCAGCATTGCTAATTGTTTGGTAACATTTTGGAGATAGTATTTACAAAATGTTCCTGCAACTGGTTTTACGCCGACATTTGATCGTCCTGTAAAATTATTCTGAAAGGTGATGAATGAGGTCTTCCTTGATGCAGAAGTTGAGGCATTTTAAAACACCGTTTTCTATTTTGTTACTAAAAGATCACATATCATTTTGAATCGATAAGCCCCATTTGATTGCCGAACCCCGTGACCCGTTACATGCCCCAGAGTAACTGTGAATGCCCCAGAGTAAACTGTGAGTCCTGTGACTTATTTTGCACAATCGAATGCTGTAGTGGAGGGTCCTCTTATCNCATAGATGCTCTTTAGCTGAGCATCAACACCACTCGACAGATTTAAATTCACAAGAATTAACATCGCGAGAAGCGCCAAACGAATTAGCCCAAATGGACTCGACAAGTAGGAAGGCATTTCGCATCAGCTCCTGTCGTCAGTCGAGATAGAAAAACACTGGCTAGTATCTAGCAGAAGTTATATTTATATTTGATCTTTAGATTTATCTCACGTAGCAATCAGACGATAACGATAACACCTAGCTGTTCGGTCTAATTAAGGTTGACAAATTATTAATACGCTGCAAGCAGATGGGACAGTATATGCACGATTCCTCGATTCGTTGGAAACTATTTTTTATTGCTTAGTGAACTGACAGGAGAGATGCACTAATTTCAAAGAAGATACGGATAGGATGTAATACTAATGAATTTTAATTTGTACATATCTACTTTTTAAGTAGTAATTATAAGTAATTTTTAGGTTCATGTTCACGTAATTTTATCGCGTAGTTTGCAGATAATGTTTAGACCAGTTTTATCACTTAACCCTTTATTTACCAGTGTTATATGCACCAAATTAAAAAAATCTCTTTCCAGCGTAGCCTCTTTAATCCACGGCCCTGACTCCCAGCATGCTTTGTTGAATGTGTTTTCATGAAACCGTCGCCATTTTGTTGCCTGCGTGGAACGAACACCGTTGGTTCTTTTCTGCTTCGAAGTTTAGTCTTTTTGAGGTAAGTTTGGTACCTGTTTTTCATAATTTAGATAAAATAGAAATTATTGCTTGCTATTTCTTAATTGGAAGAATTTTGAAGCTTACAGAAAGCTCTTTCAGTTGGTAGAAGCCACGATTGACGTTGGAAAGTGGTCTTTCGTAAAAAAAATATTTATCAATTTGGTGCATATATGATACTATGGTAATGATTGGTTGCATAATATGGGAAAACTGCCCATTGAATAAAGCACTTGTGTGAGCGTTTTTCGTAAGGAAATGGAACTTTACGTGTATTCTACTTCAATTCAGAGCAGTTTTGCACTTGTTAATTGATATTTAAGTATTTTAAGTATTTCCACTTTCCTTATTGTTTATCACAAGCTGATAATTTTACTGTGTTGTTTCAGATGTCTCTTCGTCAAAAGATCAATGTGTGTGATGCTCTTGAAGCTGTTGTAAATGGCGATGAGTCGGAGATGTCAGATTTTAGCTCTGATGAAGACGACTGTGATGTAGCAGACAATGCTGTAAATATTTCCTTTTCCGCCGAGAATGAAAGTGGAGATGAAGCTGCACCTGACGATGCTGCTGCCGCCGATTATGCCAATGCTGATGACAACAATGATGAACCATCTGCTTCTACTGCTGCCAATACCTCACAGGCTAAAGGAAAGCATCAGTTTCGATGGGGACGCTGCAACCCTCCTGTTTCTGACACATCATTCGAAATGCAACAACAATCAAAACCAGAGATCAGAACTCCCCTTGATTATTTCATGTTTTTCTTTACAACAAGTCTGATAGATCTGATTGTCTATCAAACTAACCTGTACAGCTTTCAGAAAAGTACCTCGTCTATCAACTGCACAAGAGAAGAGATTGAGAAGTTCATTGGGATGCATTTGAAAATGGGCATCGTCAAGCTGCCATCATATGTGCTCTACTGGTCTAACGCTTTGCGTTATCCAGCCATTGCAGATATAATGCCAAGGAACAGATTTCAAAAGCTTCGTCAGTATCTTCATTTTGCCGACAACTCTCTCTTTGACAGTAATGCAAACGATAAGCTCTTCAAGATCAAGCCAGTATTGGAGAGTGTAAGACAGCAATGCTGCAAGATCCCACCTGAGCACAAACATTCTGTCGATGAGCAAATCATTCCTGCCAAGACCAAGTTTAGTGGAATACGACAGTATAACCCAAAGAAACCTGTGAAATGGGGGTTCAAAAACTTGGTTAGGGCAGGAGCATCTGGCATGATGTATGACTTTTACATCTATACAGGCAAAAATGGTAACGTTGTGTCAAATTGTGGGTACTCCTCATTACAGAAGTCAGCACAAGTTGTTGCCCGTTTGTGTGAGAACTTGCCTTGCAACATGAATCACCAGTTATATTTTGATAACTGGTTTACAACGTTGGACCTGTTACTTTATTTGAACAAAAAAGGTGTGTTGGCTTGTGGAACCATCAAAGGAAACAGGATCCAAGGCTGCCCTTTGAGCTCCAACAATGATTTGAAGAAAAAGGGACGAGGATCGGTGGACTTTCGGTGTGACAGGAACTCGGGTGTTGTGATTGCAAAGTGGTTCGACAATAACTTTGTTCACCTTGCCTCTAACTTTGCTGGAGTGGAGCCGATGGACAAAGTCAGTCGGTGGAGCGCTGAACATGGCCGTCGTGTGGATATCACGTGCCCTTCATTGGTAAAGCTGTACAATAGCGCAATGGGAGGTGTCGATTTGGCCGACATGTTGATTGCGCTGTATAGAATACCTTCGAAAACAAGGCGTTGGTATGTAAAGATCTTTTG
>OFHS01003667.1:0-16174 GCA_900245855.1 Calvadosia cruxmelitensis | reverse complement strand
TAGTGAAATAGTATTTGATATGTTTGTAATCCGTATAGTATAAGTGCACATTTAATGGTGCCTTCTATGCCTGTATTCTTGGTTGATTTTTACCAATAAAGACACATGAATGATGATGATGATCATTATTAGGTTATAACTCAAGTAATAACTTAGACGGTCCATCGTATGTATATATAATGTATGCGTGTTTATTTCACAAAGGATATTGACAGGCAAGTAAAGGGAAGATTGAATTCCACCTACATACAGCCACTTTTATCCTTGAAAGGATAACAAACTTATGCGCAATGAGTAGACAATACAATGGTAGGATAAGTCACTGTTAAGAAGCAAACACTTAAAAGCTTGGATTGATTTTACCGTAACAAAATCCTGACGAGTTTGTCTGTCTTCCTCTTGATGCGCCATGAGTTATACCTTCCAATCTGATATACAATGTTGAATCCCACAATTCGTGGAGTTCGTCTTATATGAAGGATATTCACTTAATTCGATACCCAGTAAACACAAGACGTCGTAGGACGTCCCATGGACGCTTACACGACGTTTGGACGTCGCGCAGAGACGTCTTGTATTTACTGGGTAGGCGTAAACTGTCCAATTATGGACACTATGGATATTTATGAACCCAAACCGGGAGAACTGTAACTTGCATTAGCCTATGATTAAGCCACCCTCCCACAACAGTACACGGTGCTGGCTGCAGCTGGATAAGAGCATGGATCAGATCTTATCTTATCAAATAGAAAGCAAAAGAGAAAGCTCATCAGTGCCGTTGTCTAAATAGAACAGTCGACTCCATTTAGTCGTGTCACGTCGGAAGAGTAGACCATCATATGAACCAATTAAAGCAGCTGGACCAATTGTCTGAAGATCAAATGCTGTGATGATATATGATAATTCTGCCTTGGCATATTTAGTTTGATACAGTGATTGATGCAATCGAATGGAGTCCCTGGACTATATTTAATTAAAACAACCAACGGAACCTTAACCAAGCGCAACAGAACAGACCTGTTATCAAAACGTCGCGCCGAAAACAGACGTCAATAAAGATAACTTGAAAGCCGGCAATCACCTGCTACAGTGTTTTGTCCAAGGAAGAGAAGATTAACAAGCGTGCCCGCGTCTTTTACAAAATCAAGGATTGCCGATAGGTAAACTTTAAACATACGACCAATGAGTGATGATTTCTCAGGGAAAAATCGAAAACTTATACTTCTGCCTTATCTGAAGTCAACATAGCTATTTTACAAAAGCATCGTGGTTTGAATAGCGCTCTATTTGATAAGAGCCTAACTGCTAAGCTCTCGCATTATATATACAAAGGTTCTTTGGGAATAATGGTCAGACTGAAAATGAAGAAACCCATTTCCTATATTCAAGAACCATCATTTCTAGTTTCAAGAATTCAGGAATCAAGTGCTGACGTACTTGTTAATGTTACAGACATCGTATACAAGCAGCTGGCCTTTCGCGGAAAATCAACGCTCAGCTTGAGAAAGTTGTTCCGGGTTGGAAAGCAAAATTCTTGTTTAGAAACAATTATGAACGATTTTTTTGAGGTCAAGTTAGCTTATATATATTTACATGACAGTTAAAAACAATTTGAAGATTACAGTCTTTCGAGAGATCATGCATGCTAAGAGCAAACTGAACCGAAAAATACAGCAAAACAAGATTTATAGCCAGACGTACCGGTGTCCAACACAATAAAAACCTTTCCAGTGAGCCGTTTTGCCCTCTCACGAGTAAATGTAGGAAGACTTCGACGGAAATTACGTTTTAACATCTCATAGTTCGCCCTCTCACAAGTAAATGTAGGAAGCCTTACCGTATTACATTTTGAAAGTTATTGATTTCAGTCTCAACTAAAATGCGCTTAGATGTTATTTAAAACTGTTTGTTTTCAAAAACTATTTAAAGTCAACCTATACTCACCAGCGATTAATCCATCAGGTTCTGTTTTATTTTCAACGGTGTAGACGTAAGGAGGATATTCAAGATATGCGATCTTCAAAGGCATACGACATGTTGACATCGTACATAGGAAATTCTTCATGATCGCCATATTTCTGTATTCGTAGCGTAGAGGACATATTTCAGCTACCGGAGTAACGGCAGGCATTTTCTGATAAAGTAGAAGCAGAATTGTAATGGCCCTGCTCGAAGACATGACGAGGAAGAATTATCTGTTGGACCTATACTACTTTGTCGGTCTGGCTGTACAGTATTGCCACTTGTTGTTCAACGTTCAATGACTGTTGTAAGTGAATGCAGTCAACGTTCATTTAGAACCGCCGTGCTAAGCCAATCAAATCGCGACCTGTTTGTAAACAAGATCTCTGGCTAAAAGCAGCCTGATAATTCAGTTCGTCAATCAATCTACTTCTTACGTCAGCTAATATCATTGTATAGGCTTAACATCTGCAAGCTGCTTGATTAGTAATCAAGGAATCACACGAAATCAACACCAACGACTAAGCTTAAATTGATTGTCTTTGTTTCAAGAAGTTGCTATAAGAGTAAAAATTGAATTAAAAGATATTATAGGGGCAGGCGTGTTCAGTGGCAGATTGATTTCTGTAATGATACGATATGGTTACTTTGGGCAGGAACATCCAAAGCAATCCAATTAAGGCAAGACGTAGAGACATATTTAAATAGTCTGTTTAATAGAACTATTTCTAACTTAGTCTACAGGCCATAAAAACAATGCAAAACAACGCGAATGTGTTTTTCAACCTGCCAATTAGACATTTTGACAAATAGTTTACTCATGGAGCAGACACAGTAGTAAAAGCTCAGTGCAAATATCTCAATATTCAGTGTCGCGTGTCGGTATGTGATAAAAAAAGTTTTTTTTGTGGACTTTGTCGGAACCATTTGTTTTGTAAAGTGAATTGAGTCGTGTGTATACAGTATTCTTTAACATTCAAGCAGGAACAATAATCACAAGTAAGCGATTACATAGCAACTGATAGTTGTCACATAACAGGTGGCAGTAGTCTCGCTTTGGTCAATTTGAGCTCCGACTGTTTGCAAGCATCTGTGGTCGCAAAACTATAAATGTTTGATTAGTTCTGGTCGCAAAACGTAAAAAACCCATTCAGTTGATCATGACATGTGTTATCCCAGACATATCACAATAAAGGCCACCTGCATACTGTGGATGTCTAGCACAGCCTCGTTTTCAGGCTACCTCCTTAACCGCCTCTCCTCCAAGAACAGCAACGTTATTCTCTCTAGCCTGCCATATATCATTGTGTGGTGGCTGACGGGCGGTCAGTGTCAACTTGATGTCGTCATAGTTTAGTCACGTGATTGTAAGAATATGTAGATGTGAAATCCCGGCTGTAATCATTCTCTTTGCCGTCTGTACTTCGTAGTGCTAACAACTCCATCTGTCCTCTTATCTACGCTGTGCCTGGATGGATGGATGAATGATGGTTGGATGATGGGATCACAGATTCACCAGCAATGCTCTCCAGCTGCTGGCGAGCAGCAGATCGAAGTAATCGCCATTATTTCACACGGACATCTGTCCACGGTTTCCACCATATTATTTGCTCCAATTTATCTAACCATGAACGTAATGTCAACTGTACGTGCAAGGAATGTGGAAAGTCTGCTTCACAATTGTATCATATTTGTAACTGTGTAAAAATCCCATCATTTATTGAATACTTGAAAGCCATAGAATGTAATGATAGATAATTAGTTCATTGATTACTGTACAAACTTTATCTTGTACTTAATCGCCATTGTACTCTGTATATGAATTGTTTTAGCTGCCCAGTGAAGGGCGAAATACACATCAAATCATCTACGCTGTGCCTCACGACATAGAGCTCTGGCTCCAACAACCATATGTACTCCTTGATATTAAAGTGCCATCTATCCTTGTTCGTGGGACCAGCACCCTGTCTATCAAACATTGTACATATATATAAAAAATATTTATTAAATATATGGAACGCGACAGCCTCCTTGTCTGATTGTCTCGTCTACTACAATTGCAAAGAGTGTAGTAAATCCAGTCCAATCTTTGTAAAATAGTAATCGAAGGACACTACAATGTAGTCAGAACCAGAATCACTCTAATTATTAACTCGTAATGTTTATCCTCGTATCCTGAAGTGGCACACATACTTTCTAATACTAATTATAACTATTAATTAATTGTCACGGATACTACCTTTATTATAAATATAGTTGCTTAAATTTTATTGTGTTGTATCTTTGTAATAATAATCTGTTAATAGCTTGAGATGGATACAAATAAAGGAAGATGTTGATGATGATAATAAATATATACATAACATACTGTACATTCCGATTTACTAATTTTCTATCTTATACGCCGTCAATGAGGATAACACATAATATTCAGTTTTGGTACCAGATAGGCCCAGGGTTCATATCTCGCTAGGGTCAACCAAGCCTTGTAATCTCTCCTGGGTTGCCGCAATAGGGAGTATAAGCAATTGTGTGCAGGGTATCAGGAGTCAGGATCGTGGGCTGGCTCCCCGCACCTGATAAGTCTCCAAGGCACTCCTGGTTTTATCGGGCTTTAAATTGGCGATGAGCACCACATGCATAGCGAAGCCACAGTATGTGGCAAGGCTGGTGACCGAACCACCGACCGACTACCAGATAATATCAACAACGTACTAATTATTGGATGGGATTTTGAGTGGATTATTGATGATGGGGGGCAGCTTGACACACGTCAACCTACACCATCTGCAGGATCGCTTGTTGGTGTTTACGATCAATTTGAGGGTACATAAAATACAGCACAGAAACATGCCAGGGAAAGTTACTACGACAGTGTTCTATCATGTCGACGAACGAGGCGCGAACGCAGATCAGTGGCGGCGCCAGCCTAAAATATCTGGAGGGGACAAAACCAAGTTTTTGAGAATCCCGCTGGGGGGCCCCTTTTACACCGTTAAAGCGGGTCCAGGGCGGCGCTTCGGGGCGAAGCCCCGAAAATTTTTGGCAATATCCCTCACAATTTTGCAAATTGCTTTCATCTGCATGACATTTTCAAACATTATTGCTTCTCTCAAGTCTCCTTCAACATGCTAAACAATAGCTTACTGGGTGAAATTACGACGCCTCCAAAATCCCCCTCCCCTATGGCGAGTTTCTTGACGGATTTGGAGGAATTGAAAACTCGATCTAAACTTCAACTGGGGGGACGCGTCCCCCCCAGTCCACCCCATGGCGCCGCCCCTGACGCAGATGATCTGCAGAGCAGCAACGCCATCCCAAGGATTGTGTGACAAAATCTAAGCTGCATTGCAAATTTGCAATCCACTGAATGGATCTTTTCTGTAGCTTCATAGAATAAACTTGACGCAGCATCAACAAAAACTCCGATTAAAAGGAACAGTTTGTGCTGCATCAACAGGCACCACAGTGAGCGCACACAAACGCAGACTGCGAGAGCTTTAGGGACGCGCGTTGTCCTTTGTCTGCCCGTTCGCGGTCGACTACAGTCAAACCTGTATTAACGGTCACCATCATAGACCAGCAGTCTTTATGCAACGCTACTAACTTCCCGGTTACCGGGACTTTATCCACATAAAAAATATAATTATTTCATAATCAGAATAATTCATACCGTCATATCATTGACCCTTTTTTAATGATTGACATGAATATATTTGTTTCAATCTTACAGCACGAATTTAAAAAATAATAATGAAAAGACATAGTATGTAAAAGATAACTAAAAGGTACTAAATTAAAGAATATGCTACGTGAAATACCCAAAAACCTAACTAATTATTCCGTCAACCAGGAGTGACCCTTATTTCTAAGACTCGGTCGCCGAACGGAAGAGAAATCCTCCACAAGTACTGTTGAACGTTTGCATAAACCCCCATGGCCTCCATCCATCGCATAATTCAGCGATCCGTTTAAGTGGATATCCTTCTTTCTCCCTAATTTCTACTTACACTCGCTTGAAAATTCTAAGTATGCTAATTATGCTAGCTTGTTTTGATATCCCACATACATATTCGATGATATGAACCCAATTTGAAATAATTGTTACTAGCTATCGCCAAGAAATCCCATTACCACATATCACCAGCTAACATGGCAACCATATGGGTCACACTACAGGGGGTTGCAGAGCAAAGTTAAGCTGGAAGTTATATAACGACACAGTAAGTCCACCTGAGATAATTTGTTTACTGCTGAATCAAAGTAAGTGACTTTTATACACGTCATACGTTTGATCCATTCTTTTGTTGATCATTCTAATTTATGTCTACGTAGCAAAATATCGTGGGCTTCAATTTGCATGTATTTTCATATTCAATTTCTACAAATCTTCGGATTGTTTTGTGCACGGAATATAATATAACTAATGCTTAAACGCGTTCTTGTTAAGTTAATTTATAAAATTCTGACATAGTGCTCTGTCGCGGGATTGAGGGGTACCTCTCGTTGTCCAAGGGTCCACTGTGGTTGCCATTTCAATAAACTTGAATATGCCCAGTGAAATTATCCCTGCGTGATTTCTCGTCATTGACGAAACAGGCAATTACGACAACAAACAGTTCCTAAATAAAGTGATGGTCGCTGTAAATACAATGGAACCATACCATTCAAGAGACAACTATAAGTGACCTCTTGATACAGGTGGTCACTTACGACAGGTGAATTGCATATGATATATTATACAATTGTATACTTAGCATCAACCTTCACATTGCTTCCAATTCAATAAAACATCGATTCTAATATTCAACAATGGCAACATGTAAATTCAGAACAAACAAGGCGGAATAAATCTGCATATTTTAATTCAATTACCATAGCTACTGCACATGACACAGTTGTAAGCTTGATTACATCAGAACGTTGCTTGGCAACGCACACAGTTGCTGGTCTTTTGCTTAAACATGTCATGACTGCATCAAAATAATTTAATATATGCAATCTACAGATCTATTTACATAATCGGGAAAGAATGCATTGTAGACACATGCCAGTTTGATCAGTATAAAATGAGCAACGAGGTATCTCCAGCACACCTCCATTTCAATTGTTCAAAATTGAACACTAATTATACTGTCACTCCCCCATGCCAATGTCCTTCAGTTTATACCACAATTTCGTCTCAAGAGTCAAATCTGAAGTTGAAAGATAGATGTTAACTCCGCCCAAGAAGTCGTTCTTTCCAAGGTAGTCATGATCCCACACAGTGACTTGCATGGATTTCTTCTGCAGTAACAGCATTGGAAACTGATAAACAAATGCTTCGTTGAATGTTGGATTGATACTGTTGTGCGCAATCTTGGTTTTCCGCTTTGTAACTTTTGATTGATCGGGAAGCAGGTAACACTTAACATATGGCTGGACACTGCCTTGCACATTACGAGGAATTAGATTCCGTAAATGCATCACAAGGACATGGAATGTACCATCTTCGTACTGGAAAGATAACTTGATATCACCACCAACACGGCAATCTGGAACTCCTTTCTCAATGATCTCCAATATATCACAAAACCGAGCGGTGTCTTGTTCATCACGGATGAAGCTGTGCAGGAATGTGTACAACAGTTCTGACTCAGAAATTACAGGAACTTCCATGATCTTTGCCAGGTAGGTATCAAGCTCTAACCGTCGCCTCATTGCAACTTGCTTTACCTGACTGCGACCAACGATTACACGATTTGGAAAGGGAGGTAGTGCTGTACTACTGTAAATACTGGCCAGCTTATTGTGCAGTTCCAAGAATTCCTCGAACCGACGACAAACAAATGACGACTGCATGCTTCCCTCTCTCAACACATTCACAACGAAGATGTAGTGTTTCTCTGGTGTGTAACGCTTTTGAAAATCTACCACTCTTGCTGATACAATATTACCATCGCTCTCTTTGCTGTAAATCTTGTTTGAGAATGATAGTAACAGAAGATGGGATGCTCCACTTTGCACAATATCCTTCATGTGAGCCATGTTGTGAATAAGGAAGTTCAGCTGTGTTGACTTCGATGACAAACTGCTTTCAATCAACCGTGTGAAATATGCCATAGCCTTTGTGTCAGACAATTGCAGCTGCAAGGCATCTCTGACATATTGCAGGTCGTTTTCGTGGGAGAGATACGGAATGCCAGACGACACCATCAACCCCAGCAAATTGAGGAGAAGGTTAGCATTTCGACGCAACACAAGGAAAGCCTCACAGCATAGCTCAATGAAGATTTGGAAATTGGGAGAAGCATCCTCACCTCGGTTGATTACAAATGCCATATCAGGTGTCAGGACAAATGGTACACGATCCCGGCGAATGCTACCAAATTTCTGTGCATTTCCCATGAACTTGCTGAAATCAATGTGGAACAAATGACCTTTCTGTGTAATCATGATGTTGTCATTGTGACGGTCACCAATGCCGAGAACGAAGGTTGCCACGCAATAAGCCGCACATGATCTAGTGAAGTTGTCAACCGCCTTGGTAAACGTCGCCTCGGCTGTATTGTAAAGTTGAAGCCACAGATAAATAGATTCATCCTTCAATGAGCCAGTGACACCATGTTTGACGTGAATCTCTCGCATGGTTGATGCATTGGGTACCAATTCGATCATACCCATTAGCAAGCTGGTTGGAAGGCACTGGTATGTGAGCATTCTCAGTTCAAGACCATGCTTTAGCCACAGGCGGTTCATGACCCGAAATAGTTGCAATGTAACAAGGTCTTTACGTAAATCATCACCAACTTTAAACATGACTTTGATTAGGTCACCGCGGCTATCAGCATTGCAAAATGCTAAGGACAGTGGTACTGTGAATGAACTGAAGTAGGAACACTCATCAACATCCAATTCGCTGACCTTCAAAGAGGGGTCAGTTGGCAGACGAATGCAACTGTCCATTTGTGCCTTCACTTTATTGAGCTCATTCTGAAGAACAATGCGACGGGAGGACTCTTTAGACGCTTTCACTTGGGCAGCAGCTTCACTGAGAAATTGCATAGTCTCATCTTGACGAGAAACTTGATCTCGGAATGCTATCCCGCAAACACTCAGCAAACCACCAAGGACAATTTGAAACCTTTGACAAAACTGAGGGTCTCCTGAGTAATATTTCAAGTGCCAGAACAGATAGTGGGCAACACGTGGATTTGCCAGTGAATGCCTGATAAGAAACCTGGCAAGTGCAGAATCATGGTAGCTTTCATACTTGAGAGCTTGGACAAGCTGAGGCAGAATGTCACACAACTCATCATCTTGAATGGCTTCAAGCCATCGTACAGCTGTAGTCCGGACATTTCCATTTGGAAAGTCAGCTTTCAGGATGCCGATTGAAGCAGTGGGAGGAAGTGGCATCCAACTGCTAACTAGCTCATGGACCTCGAGAAGGGTATCGCCTACCCAAGATGAAACAGATGCCAGGAAATATGGCAAAGCTTGGGGAATACGACAAACGTAGTATCGGTTTTCCCAGAACAAGAACCGGTCTCTATCAGGCAAGTCACTCGGTATTGTTGTATTCATTGCTGACTCAAGTTTTGATATCACCGACTGAGTGGGTTCCTGGTAGCTAATTGCCGACAATGAAAATGCTGGAACAAACTGTTCGGGGAATACAACTTCAGTGTGGTAGACGTCAAAGTCAACTTTCACAACCACGCTGTCAGACTGCTGAATATAGTTTGTTGCACAAGTAGATGGCGGATTCAATTCAACGTCCTTCAGTAGGCCAAACAAATGACTGCCGGAGATGAGATGTCCTTGGAAATTGTAAACATTCACACCAATCCAACCCAAGCAGTTCCTTGGTTTCTGATCGGAAGAAGATTTCCTCAAAGTGCTGGTCCCGTACAGCGCAAGACAAAGTCTTGTTTCCCTTGGGATGGTGTTAACTGAGCTAGCAAACAACAGAACTTCATCCCATCTCAAATGTTCAAAAAATCCTGTGACGGGCTTTGTTGATTTGCTGGTGACCTTTGGACAAAGCAGTTTTCCACCATAATATAAGCCACATTCTAGCTCAAAATAGTCATACTTCAACTTCCAATCTACCGGAATCCTATGAGCAGATGACAAACAAACCGAGAATGCATCAGATATGACATCAGCACTTATCCTCTCAACATGTTCATTGCCGTGGTGAGACTTGCTTTCATGCCGGTGAAATGTGAAGTCAGTGTCAAATGCATCACAGTAAAGATCAACCAGCGCAAACACACCCGATGTTAGCTTTTCCAGGGCAAGGTTAAAACGGCCTCGATCAAACTTCTTTGGATTAACAAATGTGTTAAAGTCTAAATGAGATTTCTTTCTCGATCTCTGAAGTTGTATCCCATGAGATGGCTTTAACATGAGCAATAACTGAACAGCCTCTTGGATCTGCTTAGTTTCCACGCAAGCAAGTGAGTGAGATACCGCCTTCACTGATTGAATGACACGTTCAGGGACAAATCTCATGGCTACTGGTTGAGTAACATCCTGAAGTAGCTTTGCAACTTCACTATTATAAGCTTCTAGTAGTATTGACAATCCATGTCGCGAAATTGCTGTTGAAGTAGAAATTTCAAAAAAGTGTTTGAAATAAGTTCCTCTGGACTCAAGCTCGTCATCTTCTTCTGATCTTGCAAACTCTCTTGCAGCATGCTGTTCTTGTAATATCACAAACTGTAAGTCCTTGTCACACTTTAGGCAGTCTTGGACATACACATAATTGATAAGGGGGGCATTCCCAGTCAGGTACATAGCATGACCACAAACTTTGAGAGTATACATGTTGGAGATAACTTCAACTTCATAAAATGATCCTTCAAATTTACTCAGTGCAACAGCGATATTTTCATTAACAGTTCGAGAAATGTCAAACAAGATGCGCTTGGGAGCTGCCAAATGCTCAAAGTACACAGTGCTTGGCCATATTTGGGACTCACTCAAAGTAAGAAGATCTTTGAACTCCTGCTGTGGACAGGTTATATATCCGCTGTTGGAGGGATCTGAGCATTTGAAATTCTTTCTCATCTCAGCAACAGATTTGCAAAACGATACCGCTTCCTCATTCTTTTCTTCAACTATGTCAAACATACCGTCTCCAAAGTACAATTCAGTTGGTCTTTTGGTTTCGTTAGTTGCCTCTGTCGAGGAAGGCAATGCAAATCGATATCCTTCCTTAGGGGGAGGGGGCCGGGGCGGTCTAACAGATGAGTCAGAGGAAGCACCCACAAATATATTCAAATCAGCAGCAGTCAAGGAATTAGGTACAACACTATCTTTGACATTTTGACTGGAAGGCGATAAATCCATTTCTAGACTGTTACCCCACGAGGCACTTCTTCCCAATGAAAAATGGTCTTCACAAATAGTTATTCGATTAGCCTTTTTGAAATGAAGCTCAAACTCATCCAGATTCTTTGAAATAAGATCAATTCCGGTGTTAGTCCTTGCTGGTGGTGCACTGCGACGTTTGTCCTTTAACGTCCACGCAGTGGATTGATCGACAGAGTCAACGCTTCTCAATTCATTCGAAGTGTTTGTTATGTCGTCTGAGAAGTTGTCACTAGTCTCATCGGTGCCAGTCTGTGGTCGGTCACAGGCAACGTCAATACCAACGTTTCGCAGGCGCTCCACTAAGTTACTGCCGTCCTTCCCTGCTCTCCGTTTAGGTGGAAGCGGTGGTGTAGACACGCTGGATACACTGAGATCAGAGTCAACCAGCACATCCAGCGACTTACATCTCGAGAGCAGCGGTGGTATCCTGCTGACAGCTTTATGGAGGCCCACGCTGTCGTTATCGTCACCGTTGAGGGTAAATGAAGGATTCCACATCTGAGAGGAAGGGACCTCGGGTGAGAAATCAATCAAGTCCATACTTCCCGATGCATTCGCTGCCGACATTTTGTCTGCAGAACAGCCAAAACGAAGCAGCAAGCAGTTCAGAGCGTCATATCGTGGTTAATCTCTCAACTCATCGTCACGTCACCAGTCACGATATTCAACTTCAAATTCCAGATACAAATCAATGCATGTTGTTGTCTTGTAGCATCCCTTGCTTATCAGTGTTTGTAGTTTGTTGTAAAACGAATAGACATGGGACAACGGCGGCAGCAAACAGGCGTTCCGTTTGAACTGTAATTGCCATTCACTCCGTCCGGTATCGCAACTCACAAATGCACACAAATGGGATTGTTGTGAAAGTCCTGGTGCCTCGCTCGCAATTTCAATGCTGGAAGCGAGATTAGATACCAGGCTTCATCCTGGTGACGTCATATGTAAACAGACTAATTACGACCTTGTTCAGAAGTTTGGAACAATTTGGTTTGGAAGTATCTATGTAAAATGTGTATGCATGTATATTTGTACGGATGGTACAGGAAAGTGAAGGGGGATGGACACCCCAGTATACAACTTGATAAGAGGTTTGCCTTATATAAATACATAAAATAGAGAGTTCAAAAGGATACTTGGACAAGACTCCCTTGCATTTTTTCACACTCTTGGCTATTTTATTCGACAGGTTTCCTAAATTCGTTATTTATAATCGACATTTGAAGTTTTTATACGGAGTTGGCATGTTTTGATCCGGCATTACAATGTGTTTGCAGATCGCTGTTGCTCTCATTCAGACCAGAAAGCTCCTCGAGTATCGCCAAGGTGTATTAGTCTGTGAACTCAGCTCCATGAAAAACAGAACTTGTATCTGATTGGATAATCTGAATAAATGATGATGATGATGGCGCCATAAACATAACGTAGTAGTAGTAATAGATCAGAGAGGAGCTCTACAGCAAAATAAATTGCTCTTATAAGCTCTGTGAAATAGCCATGTAGCCTCTAGGCAGCTTTCCGGATTCTAACTAAATGATTTTTATAATTATTACAAGACCAGAAGAGGCAATTTGCCTGTAACTAAGTCAATATTATTACTAAAGAGTTCTTAAGTTTAGTTTCATTCCGCCACAATATCAGCCCTGGCGTCATTGAGGTCAACTCCGTATTTTTCCAGGATAGCATACACTTCTATTAGGTTTTGGAGGTCAATGACAAGTTACCCAGTTTTAGTTATCGCTAACCCATTAATATCGATTCGTCGTCGCTTGAATATAAATTTGCAAATTATTCCGATGTGTTTAATGGTAAACTGGGGAAACAATTATATTATTTGTGTATTTTTTAGTGAGGAAGGAAACGACAAGTGGGATGTTTTCTTAAAATCATTATTAGGGTATGTCAACAACAACTATCACCCTTGCCCAGGGCAGTGTATCCAATCAAAACCTTCCTCACACCTTTTGCCCAGTGTAGCGTAATTCAACTTAGGCTACTTCAATGACAGTACAGTGAAACCTGTCTATAACAGTCACCTCTGGGACCTGAGAAAACTGACCTTTATAGACAGGTGGCCTTTCTGTCCAGGTTGATTTCTATAGAAAATGTCAATTTGGGGTTATGAAGAGTGGCCTCTATACACAGGTGGCTGCTCTAAAGAGGTGGCTGCTAATACAGGTTTGACTGTACAATACAAGTATGCAACAGCAGCAATGCAGACATCGGAGACAAATTCATTGGTTCAAATTTCATTTTACTTCATAGGTGAAAGCTACATTAATCAATGTAACTTAAAATGAATATACACTGGAGGCATTTGTAGTGATTAATCTAGCAGTATCATGTTGCACTATTCTGTCTACGTGTCGTTAAGGAGATGTCACTAAGAACTACAAGATTGGCAGTTGTGTGGCTATCACAAACTGATGTATAAAACAATTTCTAACAATAAAGATCAGTCGCAAGAAGCAAGCCACACTATAAGCAACCAACATTAACTAAGTGTACGTCACGTGACTTGAACAGTGTACTGCATACATTTTTCAAAACGAATTGACTGAAATTGTGTGCTTGAATGTGTAAGAATGAGTATCGACGTGACCAATGTGCTGCCACTTGCTGTACATTCTGTTTGATAACATTGTAATTTCACTCTCCATTTGCCATGCAGTTGCGATAGAGATGAAGTGTGGGTCTCGTAGGACGAAACTTTGTACCGAATGATTGTTGTCAAATGTGATATATTGGTTGGTGATTTTCATCATATGGATATAGTGGTACTTTCAATTCTCATGGAATGTCGCAATGAAAGGCATCATCTGCATTACCTGAGTACGTCAAAGTTACCATTGGTGGCCTGTTCCATCACTCTTCGTTTTAATAAAAGCAACTTCTCCGAGTTTGTTTGTTCTGGATATGTGACATCGGCTGCAGTTGCTACTTTATCTGCCGAACAATTTTTTAATACTGAACCTGGTGTTTCACCTTGTTCATAGCAGCGATCCAACAGCATGCTATCTTCTGCATTGCCATTGATGGCATCCTCCAAATATTCTTCTTCATCTCCGTCAATCTCTTGAATTGTTGGATGTGCATAAACAGTATAGCTATGAGCTGGCATAGACCGCTTGCCTGTAGCAGGCCGGCAGTTAATCAGTTGATGCCTTGTTCCTGCATAGCTGCAGGGCACAGTAAGATGATCCTCCTTAGAATTTAGGCGATAATGCTTTCTGATAGCTGGTCTCAGAGCTGAAAGGGCATTGCATTCCGGTGACTGGATGCGGCAGGATGTACCAGGTATACTCTTTGGAACATGTAAGTCAATACATCCCGTGTCTTCCACTGCACATTTGGGATAAACATTGCAGCCATCTTCAAACACAGAATCATCACCTACTCCGCGATCCAATACTTTCGCTGATGATGTTGATTGTGCTATGCTGTCGTCTGTTATTGAGCTAAATTGGCTCGAGTCAGTGTCTGATGATAACGGATAATCACACTGTGTCGATGGTGTGGATGACTGGAGGCTCAGTTTTGATGAACTTGAGGATGTCTCATACGCGTAACTTGAAAGAGATCTGTCCTGCAAACTGAAATGATTTCCACCAGAAGAACAGTAGTATGAGTCACTCTTGTACCCAGATCGTGCCCGCTTGTGTCGCCGAGGATGTCCGGGCAGAGAGGGTGCAGATGCTGCTTTACTATGCCAGCTTCCAAGACGACGCATGACATGTTTCCTGGTTCTACCACTGCCAGCAGTACGCACTCGAATTTCTTCATCAGTAGTGGACTCTTCTGGTGTGCATATGGGAAATCTTGCAGAAAGTTGGTAATCCCAATCTGACGAGGCTGCGCTAGAGTAACGGTCATATTCCTCAATTTGAATACGCGGTTTGGGAGCTCGTCTCTCAGCACAAAAGTAAGTCAGTATTCTTTCCCTAAAAGTTATCAGGAGTAGACCCACTAGCAGAATACACAGAATGGTGCCAACCACTATGATTGCAATGAGATAGGGCATAGGAAAGATTTCCTCCTGTTCGACTTGCAACATGTGCTTCGAGCTGACCACTGTCGAGTTGGTAGGAGCAGTAGCATTGTCTGTCGTATGAGTTTCACTTGAAGTAGCTAACACTGTAAACAATATAGCACTCTGTGTGGTCTTTGTACTTATAGGTGCTGCAGTTGAAGGTAAAGGAATTGTTCCAAAACATTCCAGGTTTCCAACAGTAAACAAAGATGCTGGGTCAGTTTGTTTGGGGTTGATTTGAACGCTACTGACTGGCAGAGTGTCCTTTTCCTCAAGGTACCCAGAATCCTGTAACCACTGCTTTACTCCAGAGTCACAGTTACAATCCAGATTGTATTCTACATGAAAAGAAACAGTACATTAAATGAAGATACTCCAATAAAACAGTTGCAACCTGTGAACTAAAGAGACACTGTAACTTGCAGTGATAATATGATTCCTTAAAATGAAACGCTCAACAGACTGTTACAAAACATGAAATAATCTACACTTGATGCAATATGATATTCTCAATTTTAGGAATGCTATTCGATTGAAAGGGGTTCGATTATTCGACAGCATGTGATTCGACTCGACTTGAGCATTTCTAATCTTATCAAATTTGGTAAATCGTTATAAGACATGCAGTGCTTAGCAACAAGACAATAAGGCTATTTGACTCACGGTTACTATGGTAACGTGACGTCTATGCTATGAGAGGGGGGAAAACGGAGTGTTTTTTTTCTCTTCACAAGCTCATATCATCTATTTTGCGCGGACTAGGCTGCTTTGCGAGAAAGACAATAGGAAGACAATGACTCAACTAAAGTTGAGCAATAATAT
>OFHS01003666.1:3911-16174 GCA_900245855.1 Calvadosia cruxmelitensis | reverse complement strand
TATGTGAGATGGCAAATGTAATACATAACCAGCAACACGTCCCAGAAGCATAATTATGTGCTTGATTTTCAGAGTGTCTAAAATGTTTACAGTAATGTATCATAAATAGAAGATTAAAGGAAATTGTATCATTATGTGATGTAGTTCCGTGGCATATAATGATATCATTATATGATTGTTAAGCGCCTTTCATGGCAGCAGGTCGTGCTTTCATTGTGGCTATTACGATATCTTGTAAGTTTATCTTTCTGGAATGATTTAAAATGATTTATATGTTTTCTAATAGTTATTGAGTATTTTGTTCTTCTAGAATTATTTTTATTTCTTGTTTCTTTTACGTTGGATGGTCGTTTGGTTCTTGGACATGGTTGGAACTTGGTTCTTGGAGACAAACCGAACTTGGATGTTTTACATTTTGTCGATTATCATATCCTGAAATTCCAGCAAGGGAAGGAATGGGTTACGATAACACGAGTTATCCAAGACCATACAGGGGATGCAGAGCAGGAAAGAAAGTCAAACAGAGACTGCTAAATATTACATTCAATATTGCTGTCAGATACGATCCCTATCGAGGTCGGACATTTTGGAAACCTTCCTAAAAAAGACTTCCTTCAGCAGAAAATCTCTCAAGCCTTACCAATGCTCGTACAAATTCATTGAAAAGAAGTGCGATGCAAGAGCAGGCTCCTTTGTCTTCCCCACAAGAAGAATTGTGCTTCACAGAAAATCAAAAGTCGCTGGGAGGTTGCAGCCGATTCAATCAAATTCTTGACGATCAGGGTTCACGTGATAACTCTCTTATTCCTGTGCCAACCACGCAGTCTGAACACCAACATACTTCGGCTAAGGTTAAATTGGGCTGTTTGAACATCCGATCACTTCGAAATAAAGCTTTTGCAGTAAGACATCTTATTGATGACAACAAAATCAGTGTCATGGTACTCACGGAGAGCTGGCATGAGTGCAGCACAGATGCTTGGTTGTCTGATGCTCAACCACCTGGTTTTTCACTCGTTGAGCAAGCCAGGTCCACTGACGGGAAAGAAATCAACAGTGACCATTTCGTCAACCATGGTGGCATTGTTTGTCTTGCCCGAGAAGGGATCGACCTCACTAAAATAAAACTTCCCCACCAACCATCTACCTTTGAAGTACTGTGTTTGCGGCTCTGTTCTGGGCGCTCTTCCTCAACCTCGATCGTCAGTGCCATTTACCGTCCTGGTTCGGAACGGGTAACCCCCAAGTTTTTCACAGAATTCACCAAGCATCTCGAATCTCTTGTTAGCTATTCGTGTCCGGTGTACGTGACTGGTGATATGAACATACATATGGAGGACACCAATGATGCCTATTCTATCAAACTATCCGACATCTTGGCATCGTTTCACCTAGCTCAGCACGTCAATACCAGCACACACGAGAAAAATGGAACCTTAGACTTGATGATATGTGACCAGGATTTGGCTTTGTCCGATTTGGTTGTTTGTGATGTGGGCATCTCTGATCACCATCTGATTACTTGTTCTGTCCGTCTTTTACAGCCAGCGCCGACTTACAAGGAGACATTATCAAGAGATTGGAGACAATTTAACATCGCAGAGTTTCGTGATGAAATCATCAAGTCGCTTGGTCCTGGGTCACTCTCGACTTCATCTGAACAACCACTGACGGACATGATCAACCTATATGACGCATCTATGAACACTGCGCTTGATAAACTAGCACCAGTTAGGAAAAAGAAATTTCGTGTGAGACCATCTAATTGCTGGTTCGATAGTCCCTGCCGGATCGCTAAAAGCAAAGCTAGGATTCTGGAGAGGATATATCGTCGTTCACCAAGCAGTGCTAGTAGGGCAGACTGGATAGAGAAGCTACAGGCATATCATCGTCTTTGCCGCACCAAGCGTGATTCCTTCTGGAAAATTAAGCTCATGGAAAATGCCAGAAATCCGAAGAAGATTTGGCAAGCCATCAATACCGTCCTTGGTAAAAAGAAGAAGGTAAATCCATCATCTCAACACTTTGCCCAACATTTCTTGGATTTTTTCCAGCAGAAGGTTGAAAAAGTACGGCTTGACACGGTAAACGCGCTTCCTCTACAATATCACGAAGTAGCTGGTGACCACGTCACCGAGTTTACACCTGTCACCGAGGGGGAAGTTTCACAAGTTATTTTTTCCCTTCCGACCAAGCAGTCACTCCAAGTGGCGTAGCCAGTTCCCAGATGTTGGTCCTGCTCAACAATTTCCAGTCAAGGACCTGGGCTAGGCCATAGTGGCTATTCTAATATTCAATCTCGTTTTGCCACTGTTGTGAGCGTCCTATTTGCAAATGCATTACAAATAAAAAAATTTGCTAACATATCGAGAGAGTTGAGCAATTTTGCCAACCCTTGTCAAGGAAACTCAGTTGCAAAGTTGTTGCTTGCAGTAGCTTGTGCATCGGTGTAATCTGTGGTCAAAACAATCCAGTCGCAGGTCTTTCCAGCCAATTCCCAGCAGTGCTGTTCGCTCACTCCTGCTCCTTAGAATAGCAGGACTAGACGTCCATTTTTGGACCACATGGAATGCAGAAACAATAGCGCAAGACCCGATTAAACCAATCAAAGCACAGCAGAAGTTACGTCACTCCTGCTGGATGAGGCAAGCAGGACTGCGCCGATTTTGTGACTTCAGTGAACTCGTAAGGCCTCTGAGAGGCAAAAATGACCTGATTTCAAGTCATTGAAGGCAAGATAAATTTACTTGGAGGATTTTGAAGATATAGCTATCTCATTTATTGAAAATACCAATTTCGAATGAATTTCATTTGGTCCTGCTCAGCAGGACAAGCAGGACCGCTAACTACGCCACTGGTCACTCCACGATCCGCTACCAACAAGGATACTGAAGGAGGTTAGACATGGTATTGTTGGCTACCTTACAGTTTTGTTCAATCGGTCGCTTTCAGAAGGGCTTATTCCACCAGCTTTCAAGAGTGCATCTGTCGGCCCACTTTTGAAAAGAGATGGCATCGACTCGGACGAATTAAGTAACTATCGTCCTATTTCAAATCTGCCTGTTCTATCAGAGATACTTGAACGTCTGGTTAGCAGCCGACTGAGAAGCCATCTTCAAACCATCAACACGCTGCCTACAGTTCAGTCTGCCTATCGGAACTTTCATTCGACAGAAACGGCCCTCCTAAAGGTTTCTTCTGACATCGTCATGGCTTCTGATTCAGGAAACGTCTCGTCTTTTGCCTTATTGGATTTGAGTTCTGCTTTTGACACTGTGGATCATACCATTCTTTTACAGCGTCTTCAGATCAGTCACCACATCAGTGGCAGAGCCCTCTCCTGGCTTCACAGTTATGTGAGTGGTCGCACGCAGTTCGTCCAGTACAATAGTCAAAAATCCTCTACTGCTACTCTGTCACATGGTGTTCCGCAGGGCTCAGTGCTACGACCTCTTCTCTTTTTATTATATACATCCGACATCCCCAGAGTCATTGAAGAATACTGTCTCAAGTCACATTGCTATGCTGACGATAAGCAGCTATATTTCCATGTCAAGCCCACCGACACAGAAGCAGCAGCCGATCAAGTTGGAGATTGTATCGCTGCCATCCATCAGTGGCTTACAGCTAATCGACTTCACCTGAATCCCGCAAAGACCGAGCTAATGTGGTGCTCCAGTGTCCGAAGAGCTGGAACATTCGCAGAGCCTTCTGTCAGTCTTGGAAATGTCGAGCTGATTCCTGTAAAATCTGTACGAGATCTTGGAGTCCAGCTACGTTCTGACATGCAATTGACTGATCAAGTTGCCAATGTCGTTCGCAGCGCCTTCTACCAGCTGCGGCAATTGCGCATTGTTCGGAAGTCTTTGAACAGAAATGCACTTCGTGATGCTGCCTATGCATTGATACTATCTCGCATTGACTACTGCAATTCCTTGTATGCTAACGCACCGAAAGGAGTTTTACAACGGATCCAATCGATAATCAATGCTTGTGCGCAGATAATTTCTGGAAGGCCAAAGTTTAGCCATATTACCGACTATGTTAGGGACACACTTCATTGGCTGCCAATTCAACAACGCATTCAGTTTAAATTGTGCGTCCTCATGGCATGGCACCAACCTACATCAGTGATATGTGTGTGATGCCAACAAGGGACGATAAAGGACCAAACTTACACTCGTACAATAAGTGTGACCTAGTAGTTTCGAAGTTTAAATATCAATATGCAACACGCGCCTTCCAAATATCAGCCCCCTTGACGTGGAACAGCTTGCCTGACTCCATTCGTAAATTACCATCTTTGCGTATTTTCCGTCATCAACTCAATCAGCACCTTTTTAACCAGGCATACCATTGTTAGTCATTTTAATCATTCAGCATTGTTCTGGCGACGACACACAGAGGATAGTTGTCATAATACTATAACTGGGCAAAGGACTGTAGCTTGTATAGACTTCAAGAACGACTCTGATTGTTAAATAACTTGCTGCCAACACAATTATTCAAATAACAGCAGATAACTCAATTCAACAAAATGTTTAACAATAAAATGTTCATACGCTCTCTTTGACAATGATTCCTCAGTCTCGACAAGACTGCCTTGTCTGCTTATAACGTCTTTGCAACTCCAAGGTTGACGCAGGAATGTTTACAAATTCGTTCTTAATCAATATACTAAAGTTTACTTATGCTAATGTGGTGATTTGCCTCGTTTTCATTATATCAGTAAATCAAAGTTACTTTTCGTCGCTCCAAGCATCGTTTATTTTTTAACAACATCTCTGTATTTAACTATACCTTACTTTAACTGCACTTATTTTAGAAATTGTTGGCACGGTAGTTTTTAGCTAAACCTGATATTGATTTTGTAGCACGTTTCTTAGCAACCTGGTTTAATACCATGTAAATATTATTTATTCTAGATTTCTTGTAAAGCGCCATTGAGGAGCATTGCTGGTTAGGACGCTTAAAAATACTCAATTTACAATTACAATAATGATATCACCACAGCAGATAAAAATAGAAATCACGCAAGTACAGCATTTCACGACAAAACCACAGCACATAAGAGACGCCTGACCACCAAAGGCAGCTACAGTGAACCGATGCTATGCATGGTATACTTTGCCATACAGACAATAGCCCCCAAAACCTACAGGAATTGGAATAATTATGTACTCTAACTCTATTGATTAACGATTGAAATGAAATGCGCACTGAAAGCAAAATCTGATGGTCTCTTTCTCTCTCTTGTCTTGCCTCGATCGCAGGTAAATCAAACAAATTTCCACGATTCAAAATGGCGACCGGAGGATACTCTTCTGTACAAGTAAGAAAACCTAGCTGTTGAATGCTCGTTGTTCGTTTCTTCCACTTGTGAAACGGTTTTTTCTATCGTAAATGTATCTACTTTTTATTTCTGTAGTATTTCAAATGGTTAGCCTTGAGTTTGCGTGAAACGAACTAGTAATGAGCTCTGAGTTATAGAGAGAAGCTGGGCTGGCCAGGTTTGGCACGATGACCATTAGAGGGCTGCAATTTGTAATTCATAGTCTAACTAGAAACACAATCTTAGGCCCAGGTCAAAAAGTCGGATTTCAGGCGAATCGAATACAATTCTCAGTTATATTCGCAGAGAGTTCGCTGGTAATTCACCGTTTGACGCGAATTATATTCGGCCACCCCATTTTATCCAGTTTCATTTTCAAAATTCGCTTAGCCTAGGCGGATTATCCGCCTGAAGTGCGCCTTCGCGTCAAAGGGCGAATTAAAAGCGAATTGAATGCGACAGGGCTACCCCGCTCTGTGTTTATTTTAGCAGTCTGGCAAGGCAATGGAACAATAGGAAACCAGTGTAATGCTTCTTGCACTACTGTAACGACAAATCATGCCATGAGATGAAGGTGTTTGCTGCCAATTGAAGATTCTCAAACAGATCATTTTCTTTAGAGAATCTTTGGACTACTCGTCACAACCTATAGCAAACTATTTTCAGAAAATAAGTGTTGGCGTCAACAATGATGCTTTTCTTAATTCTTCTCTTTTCCATTTCATTAGTACAATGTTCACTGTTCATTTTCACGTCCAGCAACCAGTCTGCAAAACCAGACGTGCTGGAAGGCAAACAGCAATGAGAATTCCAGCTGTGATTGGCGTAAAAACACCCACGACTAGGGATCGACCGGACTGTCCGGTCCGGTCAGGATCCGGCCGGATTTTTGCTGGTCTGGTAATCTGACCAAGTGCTCTTGAAATGCGCCAGACCGGACCAAGCAAAATTTCTAAGAATTTGGTGGCAAAACGCATCACAAAATGTTGTTTTCAGTTGCCATCAACACCACTTGCTAAGTGTGATAGTGAAAAGGCAGTTGCTTTTCTACGCAACGGAGTGAGCTCCTTTAAAATGTCATTGCCAGCCCGTTGTATTCGCAACTATTCTTGGCAGACAGGAAACAAATCAAACATTTTATATGCAAACCAAGTAGGTGTCTATACAAATACGCATTTCTAATTGATCTTGCCCAGGCATGTCGCTAAAAGCTTCCTCTTTCTTCTACATGAATCACATTGCAATGTAAACAAAAGATGAACTGTCACTTGTAAAGTCATTAGGCTCAAGCTACGATGCTGAAATATCGTTTGCAGCGTGTGTGGTATGTTGTTGTTCTGCACAACGTTTTCTTGCTCCGGTTGCAAGTGGTTGAGGTGTGATTCACAAGTGCTCAGCATGAAATGGCACTTGAAAGATGAGTACAATGCGCGGGTTTTCCTGGCACAACTTCACACATTATTCATCGCAGTCTAGACAGAAGGAATTCCATGCGTAATTTGTTTAGAAAATCAAATTAAATTGCAGCATCCATACTGCAAACAGTTGTGATTATAATGAAACAGCTTCAACCATTGTAATTTTACTTATTGTTGAAACACTTGGTCCGGGTCCGGCCGGACGCATTTGTAATCCGGTACGGTCCAGTCCGGCACCAAAATTGTGGCCCGGTCGATCCCTACCCACGACTGATCTATATCCTCCCATTTGATGCAAAAGAGAACTGAGTTCGCTCTTGGAGCGGCTTTAATTGAATTGTAGGCCTATTGGATTCGCCTGAAATCCACCTGTTTGACCTGGGCCTTATGGTCAATTAGCTAACATTGCAAAATGTGTTCAACTTCGACATAGTTGAAATAAGTTCACAAACTTTTAAAGGGCCTGTTGCTTAGCAAGAGCTGTCGGCACATGCCTGTTGTGCTTACTTTGTATTACTTGCCTACTTGGTAATCAGACACTGGCGGCAGCATCTACACTAATGATGCATTATATTTTGCAAACAACAGTTAGGGCAAAATTATATCCGTGTCAATGGCTTAAACTTCAATGAAAACGCTAATTTGATTCTTGAATGGCCGGTCACTAAAAAATATTGAGAAAAGTAATTAGAAAATTATTCTCCAAAAATTTTACTTCGTTACCAGTAAATTACTTTTTTTACTTAAGTAAAGTAACGAAGTACAACTACTTCGTTACTGGCTAACACTGCCGGTCAGTCCATCTTATGTTATCAAAATTGCCCCTCTTGCTGCCACACTTGATCAGACTTCGGCAATTTTCTTGCCATGGAGTGAAATGTCTTTCTTTCATTTTAGTTAGATGATGATGACGAAGATTCAGAGTTTATATTCTCTCAAGAACCAGCCGCAACAACAGATAACTTGCGGTTCCAAGGTGAGTGATTTAAACTTTTCATGTTATGTTATTTTCTTTGTACAGTATAGCTCGGTTAATATCACGTCTCTGTTATTTTCACAGATAGTGGAATTCCACTGGCCAGTCACTAAGCTTTTCTCTTATTTTTCTCGGTTTATATCACCTCGGATATTGTCACATCTCGGTTATTATCACGGATTTCCAAATGATTTTTATATTTACAGTTGCTTATTTTCACGCTTTCTGTGATTTGTCGCCTTGCTTGAATTTATAGGCGCCGCAATTGTAGCAAAAGGAAAAGTTGATGAAGTGTTTTTCATTGTGTTCACCTCATTGAGTGTGATAAATCCAAGGAAATGAGTCTTGTGTTGTTAAATCTCTACATAATAGCTCTGCTCGATGTTGACACAGAATTTGCTGTCAGATGGCCCACTTTTTGCTATTGTTTGAGCTGTTCCTGCAAAATTAAAGGTCTGAGTATGAGACTCGGTTATTGTCACGACTCGGATAATATCACGTTTTATAATTTTCTCGAGGGTGTGATATTAACCGAGTTACACTGTACAGACAAATGGACCTACTAGACCGATCACAATCAGTTAGACGGTTACTGTCTTACAAGTTACCATTGCTTTAATGTCTATGTTACTGATACTATAATATGCTCTCCATTTTTATCACCACAACTCTTACTATACTCAAGTGACTGCCATTTTGTAAGAGGATATAGATCTATGATATGGCACGACTACAGAACATATTCATCTCTCCTTCCTGCCCTCTGTAAGGCACTGTAGGCCTACTGTTGTATGTAATGTAACATTGCCATCCAGGGGGAGATACATCAAGAGCTTAACGAGCAGCCACCTCATCCAACGACTGCACGGTCACTGAATATAATTCACAGCAATACCTAACAACACATTAACCCTTGTCCTGCTTACAAAACTAGTTAAATGAAGACTTGAAATCGCTTTATAGATTGCTCATTGGCCGATTGCCAGGGACTAGCTTTCTGATTGGTTATCTGTTGCTACTTTTGACTTGCTTCAAAAACGTATAAATACGTCAATAGCAGGACAAGAGTTAATTTCACATCGCAGGGGACATTAATCTTGTACAGTATGACAAACACAACAAACATCAATAGACAATAATTACGAGATTACAACCACTACGACACAGTAATTGTAAATGTCACTTTATTTACACTGAGTTGCAATGTTTATTCTTCACAATGCATCGTCATCCGGTGGTTTTGCGTGAGACTCCTTTGTTGATTTTTATCTTCTCTTTTCTTGTTTTTATTCAAGAATTCCAACACGATGAGATGCTAGTTAAATCATTGGAAGACAATCAGAAGTCAAGTGGTCAAGGTGGAGGACGAGGCACAAATCCAGCATTTGTTCCTGACGATGATGACATTTCTGATGGTAGGCAAATGAAGAAACAAATTTTAGGCATTTTGTATTAAACCTTTAAATGCTTACTCTGAAAGTCATTCAAGTAGTGTTCTTTTTATTTTCTTTCGTTGCCAAGTAGTGTGGGGCATATACCTTGCTATAAGCCACGTATTGTTTGTTTGTTTGTTTGTTTCATCACATCAGACATAAATCGTATGGTACAATTACACATCAATAATACATAGAGAATTAAATTGACAGATACGATAGGGTCATTCCGTAAACCAAATTGCTTGTTTGTTTAGAAGACCCGTGATTAGAGGGAGAGAGAGAAAGAGAGAGAGAGAGAGAGAAAAAGAGGAATCAGCCACAGACCGTAAAGATCTCAGCAAACAGTTTATATGGCATATAATTATTTGTTAAGACCATTACAACAGCACATGGTTATTGTGTTTAGTCCTTGATGTGCCAAGTGACACCAAGGCTTCTCCTACTGCCCTATAATCATGATTCTGGTCGACCCTTGAGGGTGCTACTTGTGAAGTACATACTTAAAGGCTACAATTGTATATTTGCAATGCATTTATCCATTTTTTTTTGTTTTCAGGAGATGATGACAAGGCCGAGGTCAGTCTACTGCATGAGCATTAATGTTTTTATTTGTATTGTTTGGACAGTCAAACCTATATTAGCGGCCACCTCTATAGAGCATCCACCTGTGTATATAGGCCACTCTTAATAGCCCCCAAAATGACACATTCTATAGAAATCAACCTAGACAGAAAGGCCACCTGTCTATAAAGGTCATTTTTCTCATGTCCAGAAGGTGACCATTGTAGACAGGTTTCACTGTATTTCTGCTAAGAGTTGAAAGCTCAGCATCAGCAGGGATCTGATTTGTTAACTAGGATTAAGATGAAGCCATGTACCTGACCTCAATTATCTCCAAACGTGCCGCGCATAAATCTTTATAGTGCATGCTATATGTTTGTTCAATTGAAATGCAAATGGAGAATGTGTACAAAGATGAATATACCATCAATGCGAATTTGGCAATTAGTGGCTGCTGTAGCACTTACAGTTAATGCCGTTTTAGAAGCATTTTATAGAATTTTGTTAATTTTATTCATACATATAATTCATTGTGTATTACATTCAAATTTGTCTTTTAACAGACACCCGGAATGACTTGCTTTGTGAATTTTTCATCTTTGGCTTCATAATACATGTTTTTCTTTTAGGCTTGTAATGAGATGATTTTTCCTTTGTGTTTGTAGCTGCTGTCTGGTGAGAAGAAAAGCCCACCGTTTTGGACGTTCGAGTATTATCAAACATTTTTTGACGTGGACACTGCACAGGTAAAGAGTGATTTTGTTAATCTATTAGTTTGTTGCTTATACTATGGCATTTATACAAGAATTATTACAACTCATGGCTCTCACGAGTCCTAAAATTACAATTATTACTATAAAGCAGACATGATCCTTTTCCGTGGAAGCGCGGAATTCCGCGGCAATAATTTTTTTCGTCTCCGTGTGATCATCTCTTAGTGTAAATCAATCGTATAGAAATTGCCCACGTGCTGAATAAATTTGTTGTTAAGCACATGTAAACCACCTTGTTTTGATTTTCATTTAGTTCTCTAGCATTGTTTTATCTTAAATGTGATATATCATACGTGACTAAATGTAATATATATTTATGTAAAATTCAACGGTAAGATGAAGCAAACAAATCCTCCTGCAGGTAACTGACGCAAAAAAATTCCCGGGGAGACCCCCTTAGGTATGCCTCCGGAACTAATTTCAGCCTAAATTATTTCAGCCTGGGATCATGTCTGCTATAAAGTCTGTACTGTACATCACTGTTACGTTCTGTCCGTAACATTTGACCTTTCGTCAATAATTTTACTTGTGCTATCATCTCTTTATTTTTAATTTCTAGTCGTTGTGACTTTTAAATTATCTACTGTATGTTAATTGTTTCTTCCATTCTTTCCTGATCCTTAAGAGTTTCTGATAATATTCAATTCTCTTCCATTTGTCTCTTCTTGTTATTTTTCAATTAATTTCTAATTATGTAATCTATATGAGGTCTCCCAACCAAACAAGCTAATTACCTTGATCATGTACTTTTCCTTTTTAGTTAACTCATGTATTAATTGTAAAAACAAAATCTAAATAAATAATAATCAAAATAGATATCTATATATCTATGTAAGTATGTATTGTATATACAAGTAATGTAGATGGAAATGATTATAATTATTATGGCTCTTTAATTGAAGTGTATACAGTGAGACCTGTCTAAAAGTGTTGCCTTTCGGACCTGAGGAAAATGACCTTTATAGACAGGTGGCCTTTCTGTCCAGGTTGATTTCTATAGAAAGTGTCATTTTGGGGTTATGAAGTGACACTTTCTATAGAAATCAACCGGGACAGTAAGGTCACCTGTCCCATCTATAAAGGTAATTTTCTTCAGGTCCCAAAGGTGCCCATTATAGACAGGTTTCTCTGTCCTAACAAAAGAATGCCAGCATTTTAGCGGAGGGCAATGGAGAAATACCACTTCCACCTGAAACAGCATTGTTTTTATCTATTCCTGGGCCTGGATTTGAATCCAAGACGCCCAGATTGTAAGTAAAATGATATTCGCAATGACCTAGCCTGTCACATGTACCATGGCTCCAACAAAGACTTTAAGTTGCTTTATCGGTTGCTGATTGGTTGATTGTAAGGACCAACTATCTGATTAGTTGCATGTTGCTACTTTTGACTTGTTTCAAAAACGTGTATACGCGTCAAGATCAGGACAAAGGATTAGAAAAGCTTATTGATGATTATAGGATACTAAATATACTTAAATATAGATCCATTTAATTATACAAAAGAGTCACAGCGTCAACCTCATTATCCATTCTTTGTTTCCAGGTTCTCCGAAGAGTTGTCTTTTCAGCTGTACCAACGTATAAAAGTAACTTCCTGTTGAACAAAATCCGTCCTAATGCTGACTTATATGGTAAGGACTCCCGAGTAATGCATAATTTGTGGTATTGAACTAGTTTCAAGCTCTTCACATCTTGACAAATATTGATTGATTGATCGGTTGATTGATTGATTGATTGATTGATTGATTGATTGATTGATTGATTG
>OFHS01003665.1:0-15972 GCA_900245855.1 Calvadosia cruxmelitensis | reverse complement strand
AGTCAGCCCAAGAACAAAAACGCTGCAAAGTTGCTTGAAGGGAACTATCGTCTATAGAAGAGCAAGCATGAAAAAATTTCGTGACACATAATAATGTGTACAACTTTAGCAAGGGTCCAGGTTTCGGTACGGCAATAGCGTCTAAGAAGCGCATGGCAATGGAATGGATAATATGTCACTGCTGTCCAATGACTTATCCAAGGCACATTCTGTTCAGTATCGAGACTAACTTCGATTAAGGCACTATGGTTCGGTTTCAAAATCACCTAAATTACAATTTAGCTACACTATCAAAATTACGATACAATGTTGATACAAGGGTCAAATTTAAGAGAAACAGAATGTACAATTGCTCTAGTGTAACAGCATTTATATTGTACTAATCGACGACAGTGAGATTTCTAAAGCTATCCACACTGACTTCGCCAATGTGGAAGGAATGAACTAAAACTCTCACCTCGTGGTACTGCACAACAAAAGCGTAAAACTTAGACCAACATTGAGTCTGAAGGTTGAAGTATTCGTCGTGACCGACTTCAAAATCCAGAGCACTTCTTTGGACCTGGGAAGAAAAAGTTTTGATCTCTAAATCTACTAAGTGCCAATGCAACATAATACAGTGAAATTTGTCTATAACGGTCACCTCTGGGACCTGAAAAAAAATGAATTTTATAGACAGGTGGCCTTTCTGTTTGGGTTGATTTCAATAGAAAGTGTCATTTTGGGATTATGAAGTGACCTTTATGCACAGGTGGCTGTTCCATAGAGGTGGCCGCTAAAGCAGGTTTGACTGTACTATACTATTACAAATATTAAATTAAAAAATGAAAACAAAACCAACAAAAACCATAATAAATTAAAAACAATAAATAAATAAAATCAATTAGAGGTATAATCCCTTTCCTCTTGAGAGATAACATTCAAACCAGATGCAAAATTTACTTTCCTGTCTCTAACATTGATAGGCGCTGGTAGGGAAAAGCCTTCTTCGGCTATCTTTCTTGTGATTTTCCAGCCCAGTTTGTTGGTCATAGAGACGGCCTCCCATCCCCAAACACCAGCAGTTTCCAAGAAAAGAGGAGCAAAGGTGTAGCATCTCTTTAAAGCAATCATTCTATTCCATAGGTGGAAAATAGCATTGACGGTGGAAATAGATTGGCCGAGCGAGGCCTCTGCCTTACCTGAAGGGTTGCCCCAGAAATGTTTTTGAATATTTGCCATTTGAAAATGTCGTCAGCTTTGTTGTACAGTGAAACCTGTCTATAACGGTCACCTCTGGGACCTGCGAAAAATGACCTTTAGAGACAGGTGGTCTTTCTGTTCATGTTGATTTCTATAGAACGTGTCATTTTGGGGTTATGAAGAGTGGCCTTTAGACAAAGGTGGCTACTCTATAGAGGTGACCGCTAATACACGTTTGACTGTAGCATGGTTGTAGGGTTGCTATTTCAAAATTAGGATATGAAAAGGGCATGTTATAACCAGGGAAAAGGACTTAGTAATTTGTATTAAAGTCAAATAATGTTAAGCAATGTGCTCACAGTATCCGCTAAAGAGAATGATGGGTGGACCGCATTCCCTGTCTTCCTCTTTCAAAGACATACAGCCATCAACTCATCACTAAAGGCTGGCACCAAACAAACCTCAATATCCATCAGGTCAATGATCTGCTCCCTGATTAAATTTGAGTCTGATTCCACAGAAGGAGTGAACCCTAATTCAATGTTGGCAGCTTTGGTGTAAATCTAAAACAATATTATAGCAAATACTTGGTCAAATACATCAATGACTGCTGAAAACACATGGGGCACAGAAATAGAAGATAAATATTGAACTTTCTCATCAAAAGCGTCAGCTGAATGGTGTAACGCAGTCAGAGAAAATCGAATGCTTTAGTTTCAAGATATTCTCGACAGGCAGCTGTGTACAACGTTCGATTCAATCCAAAGGGATGTAAGCAAATGTGTCTGCTCCGTGGAATGACAACAGGTGCCAGTGTTTTGTCTGGATTTCTAATCATGCCTCTCAGCCGAGCAGATTGCGAGAAATTAATAAAATGTTCTATAATAACCACTATTTATCATGTTTACCTGCATTGCTTTGATAAGCGATCTCTTTGAAAGCCGGTGTGGTTGCATCAGATTTGATAAGAAAAAACCCTATGAGAATAGCAATTAAAACATCACGGAACAGCCTACGAAGCCAACCTATCTGACAAAATAAAATGCTCTGGTGAATTACCCTTGGTTCCAGATGCTCTGGGATGTCAAGTACAGAATGTTCAGAACTTTGCAAATCCACGCTTTGCCTGGTAGATTTGCTGCAAGGTAAGTGGAAAGACAAAGTAACAGAAAGCAGTAGTCAGCAGCAAATTTGTAGTTTATGTAGAAGACTGGCTCGTCCAAGCTGCTGTATAGCTTAGGCAAACACCGGATCGTTTGGCTATTCCAGCAAAAACACAATTGTGGGTGGGCTTAATAAATTACTCAAAGACAAGTAGCAATGCTCTATTTCATATTGCAAATGAACTTTTTTTTAAAAAAACGAACAATTGTGCTTTTTAGATACTTTCTTAGCTAGTTTATAGTGTTTCCGATTGTGTCTGATTCTTCTTTGAATCTACACATGAAGAATAGCAAAATTGTACCAATTATCTAGTAGACAAGTTTAGTACACAAGCCTGTGTGTTGAGTGTGTTGAAGTTGGCAAACTTGAATTTAGAATGTCCTCATTCTAGCAAGAATACTACCGTTACATCTTGAGATTCTCAAGATTGTCAGAATCATTTAGAAAGTGTAGTTTAAAGTGCGATCAGAAAGAAAATCAGCAGCAGTGTAATCAGCTAATTATGACCAACACAGGCTCTTTTGTTGTGGAACAAACCCGTCATCAGCATCGCTACATCTTTGTTTGAATGGAGGAAGCACTGACAACAATATGCAGCCAACCAACAATCTCTCGTATCAGAATAGAGCTACAGTCAAACAGATATTAGCGGTCACCTCTATAGAGCAGCCACCTTTCTATAAAGGTCATTTTTTTCAGCTTCCAGAGGTGACTGCTATAGACAGGTTTCACTGTATATGGAAATTGGTACATCGTTACAATTTGGGGTGTGTATGCCTAATATTTAGTACCACGATCGATTATGATGACATCAATTCTTCCTCGATGTCTATAAGGTCATAATGATGTAATGCTGCGGAATCAAATCATGACCAAACAGACAAGAATGCACTTACTTTTTGAAAGAAATGCACTCCATACTGGTGTCATCATCGGCAGTTGAAGTCACAACCCATAACTGACAGTTGTTCATTGTAAATTCACAGCTCTGCAGAGGCTTTTCCTGGAGAAATAAAATATTCAATCATTTTACATGCAAATAGGATAGATGCAAACAATAATTAAATTCCTATAGTGCCGTTTGATACATTGGATTCTCTCATCTCCGGGTAATAAGAACATATTTACGTTGATATACCGATATACTAACATGTTTTAAGGCTGATATATGAAAATCTAAATAGAGGAAATTGAGTAACCCAGGGGGACACAACCCCCAAAGTTTTTACTGGAGGGGTCATGGTTATGTCAACCCATCCATATTTTATCTTTACCTGGGCTGCTGCGATACGGTGTATTCATTTGCGCCTGTGAATGCAGTAACTACGCAAGGTTTGGCGCCGGGAAATGATCCAGTTTGTTCGCATTCTATTTATTGAAGATCTAATGGATATAAAAGTGCATAGTCAGTGAGACGTTATTACGAGAAGTGGAAAATTTGGACTATACAGCTGGTCTGTTGTAGCGCGTCTTGCTAAAGTCTTTGTTGCTGAAAGTGCATTTTGCCATGGCTTTAGAAGCAGATAAGAACTATGCAAAGTAGTCTTACTGTTGCTTGAAAACCTTGCCGCTGAACATAAAACAAGCTCAGAGGCTCCATTACATCACAAATCAGTGACCGTGTGACTGCAGGATTGTGCAGGCAATGAGAGATAGGCACAAACATGAGGTTACTATTTATTGAGTCTACTGATCGTTTAACACTTGCACATTTATTCAGAGTGTTGCAACTTGCTTAGGCTGAAATCATGCTAGAAGTAACTGATGTGCCAGGGAAAGGTCTACATTCTGCTACGGCAGCACATACTCGCTTACGCTCGTGTTTTTCTGACGCTTTTCTCGTGTCACACTAACATTCCCAAGTGTTGGTATCACGCAATCCAAACACGCCTGAGCGTGTGGTAACCTTTTTATAAAACGATCAACCTAGGAAATATGGTAGTAAATTGTATTTGAGTTGCAGTTATACCCCCCGAAACATCGACAGGCTATTGTTCGATCCACCAATAGCGTTGGGTCATTTCCAACGCCAGTTCCAAACATTGCCCTCGACCAATCATATTGCGAGAACGCATTCGATGCATGCAAAACGTTTTACATTGTATTTTATGTATTTTAGTGTAGTGGAACACTATTACACAATGTATATTTTGTTTGATGAAAGCAATCCATAATTGTAGTATCTGAAATATCAACAGCACAGTGCACACGTACCTGAGAAGTAGGAAAATTCCCAGCATGATTGAGCAAGATGTTGCTGTCGCCGTTACTGACTTGAAAGACACAAAACTGGAACAGAAACAACACACTTTGATCAACAGTAAACCAGTAACACGAATACATCCAGCACACAGAAACACAAATGGCACTGAATATCAAAACAGCTATCACAGTGACTGAACAGCCTATAGGTCATCAGTGCGTTAATTATAGAGGCATGTCATCCAGTTTGCCAAAACACCTGTTGGTTTCTGCCCCAATTAGTGTGCTATAGCAGGCGGATTGGCGTGTGTGGCGTGGTGGATTGTGAGGTAAGAACGGTGTATGTAGTGTGGTGTGCAAAAGTTGTATGCGTCGATGTAAGAAGTTTGCATGTACAGTTAAAGGCCAGTTTACACGAGCAAGTTTTTCTTGACAAGTTTTACTTGACAAGTCCCTTGCTCGTGTAAACGGGTCAGCAAGTTTTCCTTGACAAGTTATCGGAAACCGCAAAGACAAAGGGAAAAACCTGCGTTTCCATGGACAACATGCATCTCTAGTTTCTTGAGTTACGGTCATCATTCAGCGAAGGAAGAAATGGCTCCCGTGTCTACAAAAACGCTGGAAACAGCGTATGACCTGGCTATGTTCAATTGTTCATGCTTACGCAAGGTTCAACGAGAAAACGGCGTCGTATTCGCGAGCGTCGACCGTGAACAAGGCAGGAGAAAAGATACGCGCGAGGATTGACCAACAATTTGATCAAAGAAACCCACTTCGCTATTGATGCAGTACTGCACGTTTAAAAAACAAACATGCCTAAAATGGAGTGGGAAAGCACTGTTCTGCGATCGTGTTGCCATAGTAACCGCCTCATTTCGGGAAACGGATCGAGGTTTTGGGAAAAACTTGACAAGTTTTCCTTGTCGGCCTGTGCACACAAGCAAGTTTGCGGACTTGTCAAGGAAAACTTGTCAAGTAAAAACTAGCAGCCTAGTTTTTCAACCAGTGTACTTGACAAGTGGAAATTTGTCAAGTTTCGCAATGCACACGAGCAAGTAAAACTTGTCAAGTGAAACTTGTCAAGGAAAACTTGCTCGTGTAAACTGGCCTTAAACCTGTATTAGCGGCCACCTCTATAGAGCATCCACCTGTGTATAAAGGCCACTCTTCATAACCCAAAAATAACACTTTCTATAGAAGTCAACCTGGAGAGAAAGGCTACCTGTCTATGAAGGTCATTTTTCTCAGGTCCCAGAGGTAACCGTTATAGACAGGTTTCACTGTCATGTGATGTATGAGTAATGTGACATACATTATCTCTGTCGTGTGATATGCATGCAAAGAGGGCCTTCGCAATTGATGTCTGCAGTGTGATAGTGTGAATTCATGTGCATGAATTGTAATTGACTTGTTAGTCCTTCGGCTGCCCTAGATAGTCAGCTATACTTGGATCATTGTCCAAACAAGAACAGTGAGATTTTCTATTTATCAAGTCACACCAGGCAAGCCGACACAGTCTTTGATTATTGTGGAGGTGGCTAGATGCTTTTGAAACAGGAAATGGGAAATGGAAGAACTCTCCTTAAAACCAGGTGAAACAGCAAACACCATCTGAAAACCATGTGAATTTGAAAACAAAACGAAAACCCATGTGAAAAAGGGGTTTTTACACGGTTTTTACACAGTTTTTTACGTGACTTTTCACATGGATTTCACATCTTACAAGTTCATAGTGTTTATCGGCAGAAAGTGTAAGCTCTAACATGATACAGGCACTAGCTAAGCAACACTATATTAAGACTTTTCCCAGAAGATAACTGGAGCTCCGAGAGATGAGCTGTGGGGTATTCAAATATGAATAAGACATACAGAAATACAATGAAGACTCAAAATCTGTTCCTAGTAAACAAATTGCATGTTTGTTTCGGCGTTTTAGCCTTGACAGTTGACATTCATATATTCGACAGAAAAAGATAAAATCAGCAGTGGTTTGTCCAAGTGTTGTGTAGATATGTCTTTTGTTATTTGAAACACCAAGAGCCTAGCATCCCCTCAGTCTGCTTACCTGTGTGACATGAAGAAAGTTAAGGCAGACACCAACAAAGACATCTCCATCATCTTGATCAACGCATGATTTGACTTCAATTGACTGGACTGCATAGAGAAAAGACGTAGAAAAGATATGGAATGAAAGCAATATCAAAGGCTGTATACATTAAAAGCAGTTCCGTTTGGCTTGCTAAGTATATTACCCCTCTTGCAACAAAAATGTCAAAATTGGGCAACAGTCCCTTGGATTAGGTCCTTTACATTTTAAAAAGTCTAACTTGCCATACTGGTGGTTCAATAGTAGGTTATGCTCGGGTCAGGAACAGGGCTGCAAATAACCGTTACTTCGGCAAAGTATTATCCATTATGGTTAACACCTGAGTAATTTTTAGCTGTACAGTAGAATCAGCCTAATTCGAAGACCTGTAATTCGAATATTCATCTATTTCGAACTACGATCTTGGTCCCTTGACCTCGCGCAGTTGTCTTCTGTCTATTGTTTTCCTATTATTCCTAATTCGAAGCTCGTATAATTCGAAGGATATTTACGGTCCTTTGACACTTCGAATTAAGCGGATTCCACTGTAATTGATTACTCTTTCCAAGAAGAAATTTCATCGGACTAATTGTTAAGATTTTTAGTATGTGTTACTTTGCAACTGTGCCATGACTACCAATTACTTTCATTCTTTAGTTTTCCATTGAATGTGTTGAATTCACTCTGCAATGGACAAAACTGCTGAGCTGATGTCAAGGAAATAGTCCTTCTTATCATTTTGCAGTTACTTTGTTTCAAATACAGTGGTCGCCGCTTCATAAAACCGCGGTTAATAAAACCCGCCATTTAATAAAACCAATCGCCGAAGGTCCGGATTATCTACGTATGTTTTCTCTTAGTAAAACCCTGTTTAATAAAACCAAAGCCCCGCTTAATAAAACCACCTCAGACATGATGACATCAAACTGTTCTATGATTTGCTTGTTTGACAGTGGATTTTCGCTCTACGAAGCGCGTGTCGCTCACATGAATTTCCCATCAAAGGATAATTGGCTGACATTTACACCTAGAACAATAGCAGGTTCGAATGATGAATAGATGTTGAATTTCAAAAGCCCCAAAACTGATGTAAACAAACAGCAATGCGACGGAGTTCGCTGCTGCTTTCTCAACGTTTGTGAGTTCCTCAATGTGGAACCATAGCTGCAACCTGCAACTAAGACATTATCACAAAGACAATTCTAGGGACCATTTTTCTTGAAAGATATGAAAGTTAACTTGTGTTGCAGGTGTGCAATAAAATCATGAAATGATAAAACGCATGCAAAACTGTGCGCGCTTTATTAGTTATTACTTCACAAGCTGATTTTAAGGTAAAATTGCTGCTATCGTTGTTGCATCATCAAAGTTGTGTACGACTTTCCCTTGTGTCTTGTCACCGTTATTGTTGCGAACAATACGATAACGTCATCGCAGAAAAGTGACGTCATTTACTGCCTTCGCTTAATAAAACCGTCGCTTAATAAAACCACTTTGACCTGGTCCGAAGGTGGTTTTATTAAGCGGCGACCACTGCATTAGTTTCTCAGGTTTTGAAATTCAGTAGCCATCCATCAATCGAAATCAGCCATTGTTCTAGGTGTGAAGGTCAGTCAATTATGCTTTGATGACAATTGCATGCAAGTAACAATGCGAGAAGTGGTTAAAACACATGCTGCCAGATCCTTGTGTTGTGTGGATTTACAACTTTGAGAGGCTGGTATTTTTAAGATTCCAAAATAAAAGATAAAAAAAACACAGAACTAACTAGCCCGTTGATTGTTATTTTCTGATTGTTTTTCAACGGCTGACTGTTTATTAAAATTGTGATATTTCCAGCTTCTCAACTGTCAACCCGACTCGTTTGTTTTCTATGACACGGTTGTTACATTTGTCATCCTGATCTGTTGTCTTAAAGGGTTATCAGGAGACAGTAAATAATAACTCAGCCTGCTGTATGTTTGCTTTCAGTTACAGTAACATATGTCGAATTTTACATGCCTTTTGCTAGTTTGCTACAAGACAAAGTAATCAGTAATCAGATGGAGCTAAATAAAAGTTTGGTAAAGTTAAAATAGATCGGTTGACTGCAAGGTGCAACATGGAATCGAGGCTAGCCTTGATTCCATGCAATTGGATTATCAGAAGATGACAGCTCTTCAGTCCCAGTTCCTGAATCATGCGCATGGTGCAAATAGACGGGGTTTACTAGTGGCATTAATATGCTTCGCACAACGAGAACAGCCAGGATTTGAGTTGTCATCCACCCTGGCAACTAGTTTTAGGAATCCAATTGTTCAAATGAACTAGCAGTGTGACTGGTGCTTGGGTATGCTGACAGGTTGATCATTGCAGCTGCTGCCATTTGCAATTAAGTAGCTCTCACCAAACCAAGCACTGATGCCAAATAACTCATAAATGGAGATGAGTTTAATAATCATTTTTCAGAAGGTTGCAATCAGTAACCGTGATTGATTGCTTTTTGGGCACAGAAATCGTAATGGCAATCAGTTACTTTTTCAATGAGATAGCTGTAGTGGCAATTAATCACTGATAACTTTACAGCCCTTGAAAGCAAGCATCCTCACTACAGTTTGTTGTAGCTATCCGCGTTCCGGAAACGGTCACTAACATAACTTTTCTGTATGTAGCGCGAGCAACGCGACACCGGCCTGCGCGACATAAAAAGAAGCCGACTTTTGAGGCAAAATTGCACCAAATTTGGACAATTTTTGGTTCTAGTGCTGTCTATATAATCACTACAACGCCTATCCGATGATCGAAAGATGCCTCAAAGCAAGCTGCATCGTCGACGATAACGAATTTCTTGTAACTAGGACATTCAGCGGTTCCCAGCTGATTATAGACTGGCAGTTTTCTTTTTGCCATACGGACTCAAGTATGGAGAGCAAAGGCTTGCTGCATATCATTGTAGCTTCTTGCTTGCCATGTCGCCGTAGTACACCAATCCGGAGCTGTTTCGGTACTGTTTTCTATGCTCTACAAGCTGACATAAATAGTATTCTTTAGTTTTACGAATTCAGAGGTTCCCAGCCATGTAAAGTTATCCAACTTGATGAGCCATAGATTTAACACGAATTAATAAAATCCAAAAGATTGTGTTGCATTTCCTTGATTGTTGACTTCATTCTCTCTTGTCAGGATGAACATCATCAGCAGACATTTTGAACCAGCCTCTTTATTTGATTTGAATCAATATACTTCGGCTAGATTCGGAGGCTGTGTGAGCCAGTGTGAACATTAAAATTTACCCAGAAACGGACCTTATTGATGAAGATCCTGACGCATGCGCACCATATTTGTCATTTTGCTCACGCTACGAAGTAATCTGAAGCCAGTCTTTTGTACATCTAAACCAATGACAACCAAGCAAAACATCTCCTCGTCTAGTATTGAAGCTGCTAGAATTCAATCAAAAATCACAACAAGAGTGGCATGCAAACCTTGTGAGTGGCTTGTTTCATCTGCGATATATTCAGCCAAATCTTTTTCGTTAAGAAGCTCCAGTTTCTGACAAATAAAGGGGACAAAAGTAGGGGAGCAGCTTGTAATAAACCCGACACAGTGTTCATCGTCTCAAGTCAAGACTGCATAACGTTCGTCAAGTGTACAAAAACATAAATAATTTAATGTACACACACTGTAATTACCTAAAATATCTTTTCGTAAGCATTTTGATTTATACAGTGCCTTATTAAAAATCCCATTGGTGTAAATAGGCAGACTGTCTAAAAATGAGATTATATTAAATTACATTAGACTACCTGATGCACCTGTTAGGCACAGCTGTGCAGCACTTATCTAATAGCAGAAATCACAGTCATCAATAACGAAACGTAAAGGTCTACAGTCGATAGCTGGATAAATGCTGTTTGGTTTGGTTTAGAGATATCTACTCAATGAAAAATAATGTTGGGTACAACATCTCTGACCAGGTTGGTTGAGGCAACAACTGGAGAAAGCCGTGCTTCATTGCCGTTGCTCTTGCTGTTATAAAGCCTACACATATCTAATATAGTCAAACTTAATTCAGCAAAGGACTTCTTCTTATCTCCTGAATTGGAACAAACTTGCGTCAGGATATCACAGAAACGTCAGTTGGCCTATTGTAACTTACCTCACAGCACCACACACGAAGCTTCAGATCTTTCGACACGCAACACATCATGAGCTTTCTGTTCTGTACAAACAGCTCAACGCTCATCACTGTATCAGCAGAAGTGTCACCTCTGTCGAAGATAGCAAAATTAACAATAATTAATGTTTCAAACGACACATTACATGACTACTAAGTACCAACCAAGACATACTAACCAAAGTACTTAGGCAAGAAGCGTCAGCGATACAGTAAGTCTGGAACCAGCTCAGTCAAAACCCATATCATTGCCAATTGTATCGCGAAGGCACAGATTTGCATTTTATCTCAATCCATTCAAGGTCATAATTCGTTCAGATATCAGGGGTCAATCCTGTCTTAAGCATGATGTAGCTATTTAAACGTAATTTAATAATTTAAATGAGGTCAAGCTTGCACGATGATGACTGTGTTTCATGATGTTGTACTTGAGGCTTCAGGACTAAATAGGAGATCGTCCTAATAGTCACTGCTTACAAGATCCTTCAATATTTTTTTTACCAGAAAGTCAAACACTAGGCCTTACGCCAGAGTAAATATGGTTGATAGGCGAGGAATTTCCCCATCCTGACCATCTCTTTTATTCATCAGTAGGTAATCATAGGAATTCCACTGCCTTAGCAGTGTGACTAGTGATCGGTTTTAGTGACAGGTTTGCTCGACTACTGCCATTCACGTTTCAAAGAAAGCAGTACTAGTCTATTTCAGCAGGAATGCATTACAACTTGAGAAGCGTTTGGGGACATTGGGTAGTTGTTGAGGTTGGCATGCAGTGGTCTGACACTTTAAAATTGGCACGAATAACAGAACAATGGAAAACCGAAGTTGGAACTTGCTGGTGTCTAGATAATGTTGAAAACTTGGGAACGTATTTTATCAGTAATTCAGATCTCTTACGCATAACCTTTCATATTACCCAGAACATCTGAAATCAGCAGCAGTCCGGTAACATGTATTCAAAATTTACATCCAATCTTACCTGAATGACGTTGGAACAAGTCCACTCCAAAAGCGCTGCATAACTCCTGCACTTTTGATCTCAACAACTTTAGCATCACCTGCAAAACCAAGAATCAAACAGGTGACTCAGAGTATTACCTTTGGCTTAAATGACTTTTAAAGTCCTGTAGAGCAGCTGACTTCATTTCTTAACGGACAACACAAATGTATCCGCAACTCAGGTAACACACAGCACCTGCAGTTGTCATGATGTGGTGAGGGGACAGCCATGTCAGGAATAGCAGGCCTCCTAAGACTGTATTTTTGGTTTCACTGCTGTATCGGAATTTGAGAAAAACAGCATCAATAATAATATCTAGCATTTCTACAGTTGACGCTATGTCATTACCTAATTCTTCTGTGCTAGTTTGCCTAATCTTGTGGATGACCACAACGAAAATCACAGAAAATTATATATTTGAGTCATTATTAGAGCAATCATTTCTGGAAATTTATTTGCCATTCGTTTGTAAAAGACCAGTGTAATGTGGTTCCTTGACAGCTTGAGTCATCTTCAAACGCTGTTAAGAATGTTGTTACATGTTCGTTTATTTGAAATCAGAAGACTTTTAGCAATAGCTATATTGCACAATTCATCTGTGACAATAAAACAAGCAGGAGCACATCATAAGGTGGTATAATAATTGGCCGATCCACACCGTTGGGTAAAATGCAGCCTTCTGGCAGTCTCATCAAGCATTTACCTCAGCATTCAGACCGCCAATCAGCGTCCTCTGTCAGTCGCTATAAAGTATTGAATTTTGTAATGTTGTTTTCTTGCCATCTGTACTCTCGAGACTTTGGACGGGCTGGCTACCCTCCGTCGTATCTGCCACAATTATATACTCAACTACATCTACTTGCCTCTGTTCTTGCATCAACGCCACAACCTCTACACACTCTACAGCCTTACCTTCGGTTCCTTGAGCAGGCAGCGTCACAAACAAGACAGAACTTGAGGACGCTGGTACAACTGCAAACACTGTGTCCCCAGATGAACAATGATGTGCAACAAATTTTGTGCAATCTTCGGGCAAAGCAACAACATTTCTGGTGGAGCTAACATCCTTCTCAGACGCATTGACAAATATGGATGGAAGCGTGACACCATCAACTGGCCTAGAACGGACCTGAAAAGAAATGAGCATATCTAGTTACCATCTAGTGTATTTTTTTATTTATTCAAGTTGAAATAGCATCATTCGTTGGATCAGTCGGAACTTGAGAATAAAACTGTGATTTATTTTATTGTACTATCAATTACCATTCGTTTTCTATCTGTAGGACTATTTCGCATTTTGAAGTTACTATCAGAGCTGGGTCGATTGTGGATTTCAAACTATCGATTAATCGACCCAAACAATTGATAAACTATAGATTAGTCAGACCATACCTACAGAGGCCTTTTGTTCCTTGTCTTATTGTCAGAGTTCGCTTTTGTAAAGTCATGGTAATTATCTTCTGGTTTGATGATCTCTTTGTTTTATGCACTTTTGTCTGCTCTTTAATAAGCGAGAAGGTAATTGTAAACTGAATAGTGGTGTCTAGTCCTTTGAATGGCATCAATAGAAGCACATCTTTTGTGATATAGATGAAACAATGGTTGAACAGGACAATCGATTGCCAAAAAACAATCGATTAATCGATGCATCGGACCCAGCTCTAGTTACTCTAATAAATATATACTACTACTACTATAAACATTATTTACAACAAAAAATTTGCATAAGTTGTAAAATGTCACCACAATTACAGTTTCGTTGCTCGTGCCCATGCCTCGCGATGTCGGGCCAAGCGCGTGGCTTGTTCGAGGCTTATTCCAACCGCACTAACATCAACCAACAGTTGATCCATGAATGAAATAAATGAAATAAATAAATCCATGAAATAAATATATGCTCCACTTAAAACATTACAATAAGCTTGAAACTTTCCCAACCCAATTTCCAATGTAGATAAGACAAAATAGGATTGTTACACGTTCCGTTATTTTAAGAGAGCAGACGGAGGTAGTAGACGTTCTTTTTCTACAGACATATGGCTGCTTGACTTGTCTATTCATTTACAGACAGAACAGACAGAACAAACATTTCGCCTTCATAGGACCTACCTGTGTTTTGGTATTGGGATGTGCAAAAGTAAGACGAAAGAGATGTCTTGTTGTGGCAACCAAGATGACAATATCATTCTGCGTTTCAAAGACGTATACACTTGGAATGACAGTACCACTTCTAAAGTGTAAGCTCAGCTTGTTTCCATATAAGTCAAAATCAAAAGACCTTTCTGTGAATTCAATCACATTATCACATATTCTCCTGCAAATAAGCACAGAAATAAATCAATAGTTGCTTGCTTACAATTGAAAATCAATATGCAACATGTAGCTATAATTATATCATGAACAGTAGGTCTAAAAATTTAGCCACAGTGAGTAAGATCTAATTGAACAGTCATCAAAGTAAAAACAATCAAGGCCTATGCAGGGCTANAGCATGACCGAGGTGATCCCACAACTAAATCTAAATTCTAAATTAACCCCTTGGCCGCGGGAAACCCATATACGGGTTCGCGTCAATTTTTCTCTCCGTGCGGGAAACCCACTTATGGGTTCTAGACAGAGCACTTTTGTTGACATCTGAAACAGACCGCAAACGCGCTCGCACGGCGGCAAACATTACACCAATCGAGAGCCAGTAGAATTTTGTTTAATAATTAACCAAGACACGTGGGGTGTTCCATTTGAAAATCTTGAGAAATCGTTGGATAAAGTTTAGGTTCAAATCTTGGCGCGCGACCTTCGCATGTCGTGTACGCGTGATCAGTCATGCGCTGCAGATTCTATTGTTTGTCAAAGACCGCCGCGTGGTTTTGTGGTGACCAACACGAAGGTGTGAAAACGTTCGATGCACAGGTGCANGATCGTTTTTGGCAACGCGAGGAAATATCGCATTCGCGGTCAAATCCTACAAACGCGATTTTGCGATAAATGCAATTTAAAAAGATAGGATTGCGCGATTTCAAAAATTCAAAGGGATTCTTTACCAGGAAGACTAGCTCTATCAATACAACCAATAAAAGTTCTGGGGTTTATGAGCACTTTAAGAGTCGCGTGATTTGCATCGAAAGCAAAAGAGCTTCGCCATGTTTCCAAGGAGCTCAACTTTAGCAGCTTCGTGATGTCACTGATGTGGATAGTTTGTCTGCTTTATTGCACCACGGAGTCCACGGACTCATAGAATACGGCCTGTTTTTATCAATTGGAAACAAAAACAGTTTTTTACTCTCTGCGATGTGTTTGTTTTGAAGGCCGTGTTTTGAAAGCACGAGAGACGGAAACGAAATCTTCATTCGTGTAGTTTGACGAGGGTAACTATTGTACTTCAGTTTCTAAGAAACAGATGGCTTCTAGTTTCTGAGAAAGTCAATTCTTGTGTCTTTGTTTTCTTGCTGTCTGCCGTCGCTATTTTGTGGAAATATTTACTTAACCTTCGGAAATTGTTTTTCCAGTTGAGAATTAAAACAGAAGTTTAAACGGGAGAACGGCCCTTGCAAAACAATTTGTGTCGACTTCTGCGATTGAACTCCAGCGATTTCGAAAATGTTCAGTTCAGTTCTGCGACTTCTGAATTTGTAACTTTGTGATCAGGAAAGTCAGCACTCAGAGAAGTTTCTTTCCAACTGTGATTTTGACCACACAAGCTCACACGAGCTATAATTGCCACCGTAGCTTAGCAACCACACGCTCAAGCTCATGCTAAGCTGTCATCGTGCTCATTCCAAGTACAGAAACAGCCGACGCACGCCTGCTGGTGTCAGATGGGTTCTGAAAACACGGTGCACGAAGAAAAGCAATCCATACCTGACTTATTCTAATTCAGATTTTCCTAAAAGTTGCACCACTAGAAAGAATAATAAATTTTATGCTGAGTTGCTGAAAATAGTTTGGCATTAAAACGGTTTCTTCTGCTTCAAAAATTGACTTGAAATCAGAAGTGTCAAATTTCTTTCGTGACCAAAAAACCGGCCGTGTGTTGATGTGACTACATTGCGCAGTCCAGCAAAGGTTATCAGCTTGAAAAACAGAGTTACAGTAAGGATTGCGCCGACCCTGATGGAAAACGTGTATGTTACGCCGGATTAATCCGGCGTGGAGTCAGCCTACGCCAAAACAAATTTGGCGTAC
>OFHS01003664.1:5382-16185 GCA_900245855.1 Calvadosia cruxmelitensis | reverse complement strand
GCAGAAACTCCCTCCAATGTCAATTTATAATTATTTTAAAAGTCAAGTCTTCAATCCCTCTGGGAAGAGCATAATACTGTAGACGAAAAAGAAGTCCTCTATAGTTTCCGCAACACAATTTTCTGTAAATTATTACATTCTGAGTGCGCCGTACTTTAACGAAATAGCAAGTTATATTGTTTTTGGCAAACATGCGAGTGATAAGATTAAAGTTTTAATTTTTATTTCGTGCTTTCAACTATTATTTCAATCACAAATAATCCCTGAACAGCCAATGAAATCAGCAGTAATGGTAAACACATGTCGCGAAGAAACAGTTCAAGAATTTAAATAAGTTTTTCTCTTAGGAATAGTTCAAACTAGTTTTCAAAATCCAACTTTTAGTTGACCAACAAGAAGCCATGGGTCGATAAAGGTCAGCAAGAATGGTTTAAGGCCCCGTTTACACGATACCGTTTCGCTTTCCGTGCCGTTATCAAAGCTGCAATCCGGGACGAAAATGATGCCGTTTTCGTTTCGTTTACACGACATCGTTTTGCTTTCCGTAACGTTTTCATTCTGTTTACACGAAGACGCTCGGGTCCTCAATCCTATTGTGTTAGGTGTCTCAAGATCAATAGAAAACATCAGAATGATTGTTTTGGCGCTGAAATCTGATTTCTACAAAAAGAGTTTTCACAACACCAGATCGGGGAGATCTGATCTTTCTCCCTTTACTGTCGAATGCAATTAATGCTTTGTCTGAAGGATAACTTTAAGTTTTTTGCGTTTTCAATTCAATCATATTGGCAATGACTAAGAAAGAGGCAATAAATTGGTTTTGACGTACCATTACCATATCGTGGCTAGCCGTCGTTAAAAGCGAAGAAAATACCAGCCAGACACGGCAGACCGTGAGGCAAAAGTGACGCCACAGGCTGTTCATCAACAAATAGAAGCGAGAATAATTATTCCAAACGAGGTATCGTTTTGGTTCCGTACCGTTTTGGTCTGTTTACACGACGACAAAAGCTATCCGCTACGTACCGTTTCCATTTTCATACCTCGTCGCTAGCGGAGCGATTTGACTCCGCAAAAGCGGTGCGGAGCGTATCGTTTTCGTGCCGCGTCGTGTAAACGAAACGCCTATCCGATGCGAAAAGCGAAACGGTACGGAGGCAAAACGGTATCGTGTAAACGGGGCCTAAATTCCTCCATAATATCCTGTGAATGGCCGTCGCTCCTATGCATAATAGTCTGTCATGGCAAGCAGCGTTTGCATTCATTCAGGCTCAGACAATTTTATACTGCAGCTCACAAGAGAATGAAATCAGCTCCTTTCGAGCCTTTCGAGCACAACAGTTTGCAAAGGCAAATACAGCAAATTAGAGATGCTAATTCCACCGCGATAAAGTTATCAAACTTAGCTCAGCTTCAAAGTGAACTTTTCAAAAATGGCTCCGTTAAATTCTGCGTCAATTTGCATTTTTCAATGTGGATCTGTTTTCAGAGCTGGCTAAACAATTCTCTCCTCGGAAAGTTTGCACAATCAAGGGCTGAGTAGCAGGCACTCTATTTTGTACCAACGACCAAACATACAAACCGACAGATGCCCGCTTCATACTGTAGATAGGGGTGTCGATTTACTATAATGACTATAGTCAAATGCCTTGTCTTTTTTAGAGAATTTGATGAAACCTGAAACATTTTAAGGAGATATGCTAATACATTTCGTTAATTATTGAAAATTAAACGATGCAATCACAATTTTTCTCTGCGTGCAGTACTTCTTGAGTTTCTACGGGTTTTGAGGAGTCAATAAATTTTGAATTTTATCTTGTTTTTCTTGAAGCTATTATTTTGAAAATTCCTTTGTTTTTGTCAATTTATCTTATGCGCAATTTCGGTTAAGAGAAAGGACATCGTTGGCAAATTACATTTGCGCTTAATTAAGCGTGTTACATTGTATCAATATTCCTAACTGCGAGGTGTGTGATGCTTTTCGATTGAACTTGAAAATGCTCGAGTTCTTTTCTGGAGCTGATAGGTTTTCTCGATAGAATTTAAGCTTTCCAGTTGAGTTGGCAAATCTCTACCTCAAGAATTTAAATACTTTCAATTCGCAAAGAAGATATTTCCCAGAGAGCGGAAAATTGGGAACGTCAAAGACTTTGATATTTTTGATATTTTTTTGATATTTTTGAACGTCAAAAACTTTGAGATCTTTGCCAGTCGAAGTTTTGATTGACGTTATCATATTTTTCGGTGATTTGATTGGTTGGCGCATGAATGAGTTGCCTGGTTGCGGCATCCGAAACCAGCTTCATCGTGAGGACCATGCGCGGGAAAACTTTCGGTTACTTTTTGTCGGAAGTGCGGCAAAACTTTGTGGGTTTAGACGCTTTGTCCTTTCTCTAAATAACTCTGGATGGTCTTGGTTTGCAATATGCCATCTGTTTTGTGCTGCCAAACGATGGGATGTCATCAGTAACCACAACTAAATTACCTCGGCTTCACCATGGTTCTATAAAACTTCTGCGGTTGTTATAATTATCTCAATCTAAAGATTTCCTGGATCATTTCGCCGAAGCATTTGCAAGGCAAGAGGAAGGCGGACAGGGCAACGACATCACTTGTTTTTCACTAAACGCCAAGGCCACGTGAACGGAATGGGAGTGTTGCCTGAACCCATTGCCTTTGTGAAAGATTATTATTTAAACCTTTTACGTTACTTTACACTCAGAGAGCTGAAGAGCTCCTCCTTCATCGTAATCATCGTCAGAGGATGGCTTGATCTGCTTCCGTTTTTATCCCTCAGGGCCTTCAATATTTTAAAAATAATATCGTAAAGCAGAAAGTTAATTATAGATCATGATAATCTTTGCCATGATTGCAATCTACAGTTCTTTTATTTACAATTTTCCTTCAAAGTAGTGCTTTCTATAATATTGTAGATACAGTTTTGCAACAAAATGGTCTTGCAGTTTATGACAGCCGGTGGCATAGATTTAACAATTTTGGTCCTGCTATTGAAATTCTCTGTTGGTAGAGCTTTATTTGCTTTCGTCGAACAAACAATTGTTCTCTGTAAGAGTTCTTGTTACACAGGTATACGATTATCTTCGATAAAATGAAACATATTTTGCAAGTAGGACAGAGAATAACTATTTAAACATTTAAAACTTCTACAGCTTGCTTAAAATTTAAAATGATCGATGAAAAGCTTCCAATGGAGCTGCTTTAAAGGCTCATCTGCAAATGCATGTCGATTCCGGTTTAGAGTTAATACTCTTGCTGCTCTACTTTAGAGCTTGATATTCTGTCAATGGTCTTCGAATTTCCCCAAGCAGTGATACAATATTCCATAGCGGGTTGATGTGACTCTTTACAATAACCTCAGAACAGAATGTGTATTTGGAGCTGTGACAGTATTCACATATAAATCTATACTATAAACTTTTTCAATTTTCTAATACATTTGACTATGGTCATACATTGTGCTGATTGATTGATTGATTATTTGGTTTTTGGTTGATTGATTAATCGTTTGATTGCTTGATCGATTGATTGATCGATCGATCGATTGTTTGATTGACCGATCGATCGATGGATTGATCGATTGTTTGATTGATTAAGTGATCGATTGATTGATTGATTGATCGATCGGGGAATTCCAAAACTGAATTTTATGGAATGTCCACGAGTTGAGTTCCCAGGACATCGGGTTATATCCGGAGGCAGCTGCACGCGTACTGCCCCGTGTACAATTTTAAATAAACAACAAAGATCAGCAACAAGTCTCTAAGTTTTTTACAGTAGGAAAGCAGCGAGCGAATACTACACGGGCGAAAAATATGATGATGATGATGATGATGGTGGTGATGAAGATGATGATGATGATATTTTTTTTCTTTTATTACCAATATACCTTAATACAGGTGTGTGGTAAGTACATGCAAGATGTACTAATAAGGTAATAATATTACAAGATCATAAGAGCATATATTGCCGAAAAAGGTTATTCTTTCGTATTTCGTAAACTGAACGATTTCTTTAGGTATATTCCAAGATGGTTATACAGTTTCATACAATCATGGTTAAAGAGTAAGTTTAGTTTTTCTAGAGACGTTATATATCGAAATTTAGGAATAATCAGTTCAACATTAGCATAAAATTGTTTACGGTGTTCTTTATTAAAGGAACAAAAAAATAAAAATGAATTTCATCATCTATCTCTCCTCTGTCACAGTACAAACACAGTCGCTCTTCGAGCAACTTTCGTTTGTATCTTCCTGTTTGAATCCTTAAATTGTGAGAACTGGTTCTTAATTTGGTAATAGCGTTTCGAGAGATTACATCATTTATTTTTAGGTATTGTTCTTGATTGAAATCGTGTTTGATTGTTCGGTAAAAATTTAATTGGTTACTGCGATTTTCTTCTAAAGAGCTCATATCATGCTGTTTATATATGGATGTTAGTTTAGTTTTAATTGCGGTTATCAATTTACGTTTGTGATTACTGTTTGAGAAGTCTTTTTTCATTAACAATGAAAAATCAATTCCTAGATGTTGAAGTAAAATTTTGATGTAAGACAACCAATTTGATTTTTCAGATGAAACTGATTCTCCGAATGCTTTATAAATCAACAAGTCGGTATCAGCGGATAATAACCGCAGAAGATACTTCATCATATTACATTTACCATCAATGGTTAATGGTAGAAACGACAGTTCACCTCTGCTGGCCAGATTGCTGGAATTTCGTCGAAGGCTGGGCCGAGAATCGAACCCGGTCACAACTGAGTAGCAGCCACACGTACTAGTCTCTAGACCCTACATTATAAATATCGTGTGAGCACCCAGATAAATCGATTGTGGCGAATAACTTGATAACGGGAAGACACACGCTATAAATATTTAAAATCTTATTCTTGATAGGGTTTGACGTATATTATTTGTTACATTTATTCTCTTATTGATCTTTAGTATCTGATTTATTTCTAGTTAAAAACACGCTTACGCTTACGATTACGATCACGATTACGTTCAGTTAACATTTACAAGTTATTGGATTTATTCATTGGTAAAAGATTTGGTCTCTGTGCTACAAAATGTATCTATTTTCTTGTCTCAATTATTATCTACATAATGTTTCTATAAGGTTCGCGGGTTACTCTACATTTACAGAACAAGCAGCTAAATTTTGTATTCCTATAATTAATGAAAGGTCCCATACAGTTACTTAAACTACTTTGTATAGAATATATTTTTTCAATGCTGTCAGCCATTGTACCAGTCACACTTTCGGCATTGCTGCGTTGGACCTTCAGTTAATAGATTGTAAGCACATCTGCTTAATTATATCCAACTATAAAATCTAAAAAACAACACCAATCGTGTTATCTCGTTTCCTTTTGTGTAACATAATATCCGATTACACAATTTAATGCAGTGCAATCTTAACTGTGCCATAAACATAATATCAAATATTTTAAATGTATAACTATTTTATAACTTGGGAATGTAATTTGTTTATTCTTGATATTAACCTCAGACTGAGCGTGAACGGGAAATGAATTTGTGAATAAATCATTTATATAATAAAGAAGACTCCTCGTAATTCCAGTAAACACAAAACGTCTTTATGACGTATCAGCGACGTCCAAACGTCGTTTAAGCGTCCGTGAGACGTCCAAACATTATGAAAGAGTCAGTGGGACGCAAACACGCCGTGAAAGCGTCCATGGGATGTCCTACGACGTCGTGTGCTTGCTGGGATGTAGCTCCCAAGATCATGCATGGTCATTGTATCATGTTCTGAGGGCAAGACAATCTTGTTTCCTTTTCACCAAATCTTGCATCGGTCAGCTGTGGGATGCATCTTTGATCCCAATTTGCAGCCGAATGCAGACGTAAACTCAGCCGAATTCTGCATCGTCCCCAGAACTCTGAAATGATTATAAACGCAAATTCAATGGTGAATTCATTCCCAAATGTCTTCAATCTCGTGATATTCTTTCTTTTATTGTCCAGCAAATAGAATGTTCATACACAGTGAAACCTCGTTAATATCACTATGATTTTCCAGTCAAAAATCGTGATCATAAGCGGGTCGTGATATTAAGCGGGTTAAAATAGTTGATTTTGACAGAGCATAGTTTTCAAAGTGAAGTGATATTAAGCGGGTTGTGATATTAACCGAGGTGATATTAACGGGGTTACACTGTACTTCCAGAAAAACAGATAAATTACAAAAGTAATTCTGGTAAAAATACAATATAATTGATTTCCGTACAATTGAATCCTATAATATTATCTAGAAATATTTAAAACACTTCCTACTAAACATATTTGTTATAATCATTAGAAATCATAATGTTTATTCTTATATTCTTTTAATTTTCTCCTCCATCTTAATCTATCTCTATAAAATTTATGATCGGATTCTTTCACCAACTGTGTTCAGTGTAGATTTTCAATTTAAACTACCATTAATTGGCTTGTTTGTTTATTTATTTTTATCTTTCTTGTACAGGAAATACATGAAATGATGAACCACGTGGCCAACTCTGCATTAAGGAACCAATCCGCCATGCGCAATCCCAATGCATGTCGGTATGTAAGGGAGTTGACCTCTGCCACAGGTGAAGAGGCCAGCAAAATGCTTTGTTTGGCACGCAATCAGCCATACTCTTATTAATGATGGTCAATTNTTCAGGGATTGATCTTGGCTGTCAAAATTGTCGGTTTCAACTCAAGCTCACGTGCCAGAAAACATTCTTGGACTTGGATTGCGCTTCGTTAATTCGTCAATTCTAATCGGTTGTAATCTACATTTTTAGTAAGTGTAATTTTTATCGGTTGCATTGCACGTGAACTTTAAGATGAAGTAGTCTCAATTACGTTAATTGTACATAAATCTAATTGTAAGTAATATAACACATTAGTAGTTAACACTGCTATAGTTTGAGTCAGCAATTGTAAGCAAAGTTCTTGCTTTTAGCATTTCTTTGAATGGACTCGTCATTCCATGAAACATACTGCTTAGGTAACTACTTTGCTTTGAATGCAATAGAATTAAACTGAAATAAAATGAACTTATAGATTGATTGATTGACTTCATATATTTTTAAAACAGCAAAATCTATATCCTCACCTAAATTCGGGAAGCGAATGACGATTTCTTGTAACATATCGAAGAACTCCCGGCTGGGTATAATTTGAACATCGTTTCTGCAAATTCAATNTCAATAAAATTCGACACATCGCTCAGGCTTTTTAACAGTCTTTCCTTATGTTTTACTGTTGTTAAAATAACCATTTCACGTGGAAAGACGATCTCTGTCAGGTTCTCACCAGATTTAGTTGTCCTTTCAAGTTTATCAATAATATAAATCACCAAAGATAAATATCGCCATTGTTCTTCCACTGACCAAGTCTTATTTTAAGAAAATTGATACTTGAAGCAAGAAAAAATTCTTGTCTAGAAAATATGTTTTTAGTGCAGGGGTGTACTCTTACACCCACGATCTTCTTTCTATACCTGACAGCTATATTGAATTTGGTCTTTGATGACAACTTGGATGGAGTCTATATCCAAACCCGCCATAATGCAGACCTTTTTAATGTTGCTAATGTCAAGGTAAAAACGAAGACATCTCAGAAGATTGTAAGAGAAATGCTATTCGCAGATGACAGTGCACTTGTGTTGCTCATGACACATAGAGAGTATAAAAGGCTGGTCAACATATTCTCCCTGGCTGCAGAGCAGTTTAGGGGGAAGGTAAACATTAAGAAGACTGAATGCCTTTTCCAACCAGAAAAGAACCTTACCATAATGCAGACACCTGTTGATATCAAAGCCATAAACGAGACCCTTGTATACAGTCAAAAACGTTGTATACCCTGGAAATGACAGTGAGATTATCCTACGTAAGGGAAAGGCTAGTGCAGCTTATGTAAGGTCGAGAGAAAGACTGCAAGATAACCATCAAATCTCTTCCGGTGAAATGCAAAATCTTTCTCGCTATAGTTTTATCCACCCTTTTACATAGAGCTAAAACATGGACAGTGTTAGCCACTAGCCAAGTAGTTTTACTTCGTTACTTTACGTAAGTAAAAAAAGTTATTTACTGGTAACGAAGTAAAATTTTTTGAGAATAATTTTCTAATTACTTTTCTTAATATTTTTCCAGAAAAGTAGTTTTTTACTTCGTTACTTTCGAGTGCTCCAAAAAATTACTTTCTTCTCGGAAACTGAAGGACGCTGCCCTTTTAGACTGTTTAATGCTGCAGCTCGCATTTTCGTTCCCCGACGTAGTCGGATTACGACCAAAATTTTCAAAATCAACTTGTCTGTAAATTCAACAGCTCTTTTGCATGAAAATGTAATTTATGCTGGCTAAAAATTGTTGCTGTTGGTTGGTATTACATGGACTACATATAGGACACAGGTAAAGAAACGTCATGAGTATATAAAGAGGTATATGAGAGTGATAATGAGAATAAAATGGACGGATAAAGTCTACAGTAGAGCAACACGGTATTATAAGCTTCTTTAGCAAAATGCAATGATAATACAAATACATGAAAATAATATAAATAGATGATATATACTGTAGCTATAATTTAATATATAGCTCAGCAAATATATGCTAATTGTACTTGTATAACTATTAACTCTTGGGTCTTCCGAACAAATAAGCAAATTTGTGCTTAAGGGAGTGTGGTAGATTGGACTCCCTGTTGTAGTTTCCGTATTCGTCTCACTCGTCAAGTCGTTCTAGGTGTAACTTCCGTCCCGTGTCAACTGTAGATCGTGTCTGTGAAATATATGCCAGTTGCTATTTGGACACACTGATGATATGTTGATATCGTGATCCACCACAGGGATGACCCATGATCATATCATGTTATCAAATTACTTGTTCTTCACACTTTCTGTAATCGATTGTTTTGTATTTCGTTTACAATATGGTCTAAATATTATATATATACTCATACTCATACTTATACAAGCAACGTAGAGAAGCCTGGTCTTTTGCAATCTCCCTACCTGTGCCGCTCCGATGAAAAACAGCTTGTCAGGTGTGAATCCTGTCTCTTCCTCGATCTTTTTGTTGTTAACGTTTCTCGAGACATATTTTTTATATGCCTGATGATAGAAATAGAGCGCATTTTATTAAAATTGAATATAATCATCACATATGTAGTTTGTAAAAAATCTTGAGTAGGATAAAAATACAAATATAAATTAAATTTGTACACCGAAAAAATATTTTCTAGACAAAGAATTGTTTTCTTGTTTCAAGTATCAATTTTCTTAAAATAAGACTTGGTCGGTGGAAGAACAATAGCAATATTCATATTTGGCTTAGTAATTGTTTGCTTACATCATGGACAGGTATTTGTTTACTAGATTTAAGTATAGTATTTCTTGAAATGAGAAATTTTGTTCTTAAAATGGGAACAATATTTTTTGCAGTGTAATATCATTCAGCTTGGGCAAATGTGCCACGGACGCTCTCAAGTAGAGTTATCAGAAATGTAAATATCAAATTGTTTAACGAGGGTAGACCAATAAGCCAATGGCTTGGCTTCCTTGAGTCCCTTGACAAGGAAAACGACGTAATATAGCAGGATGGAATGTATCTGCTGGACAAGGAATCTAATTCGGAGCGCCGGACTGGCACCCATGTACATTAGCCGCGAGACTACAGCTGCGAGACAGACACGCATGAGATGAGAGGAATACGTATAGAATATATTTTCGGTATAGAAGCACAGTTATATTTTTATTTATACAAGTGAGCAAATGCAATCTCAATGCATCTTGAGATTTATGCTAGTTGACCTCTGATGACCCCAGAACATGACTTTGTTTGAATCGCATTCGACCGTACTTTCTTTTCTGTGATGGTCTATTTTAATGATTGTTCTTGCCGTTCAAAATTGTCAATTTCAGCTCAAAAACAAGCGACAGTAGTTGCTCAAGTTCCAAAATGCATAAAGACTGGCTAATTACCTTTCATTGCAAGTCCCCTAACAAATGCAGCTTTAATAAACGTACAGAGGAGCACGCAATTCAATGCAATTGACTTTCTATCTATATTGTGAAGCTTTCTTGAATCTTCCATGCGCAGTCCCGCTGCATGTCGGTATATAAGTGAGTTGACCTCTGCCACGGGTGAAGACGCCAGGATAATGCTTTGTTTGCAACACAATTAACCGTACTCTTTTCAATGATGGTCAATTTCAAGGATTGTTGTTGGCTGTCAAAATTGTAAATTCAGCTCAAAGTCACGTGCCTAAAAACAAGTGTATCCCGTCATGCACTGGGACTGCGCTTGGTCCATTCACCGTCATCATGACTTTGAAAGCTAAAGGCAAGACTTTTAATTGATTTTGCATTATATAATGATATGCAACCCCATTTTCTACTATATTTTATCATTATAGAAATGCGTCTTGAATTTTTTTTAAATTCATTGCAGTCCATTACTGCTATTGAGATTTGACCATTAAGTGTTTCAAGTACCTTCCATGCCTGTCTGAGACCACCATTGTCCGCAATGTTCTCTCCAATGGTTTTATGTCCATCCATCTATGATACAGAATAATGTGTAGAAAATGAAAGACGAGGATGGAGGTTTTCGCATTCCGCATATTTATTATATATATGTAATTACTATGGTTGGACAGACAAGAACTTGTGTGCTCTCTGTCTCCAACCATAGTAAATCGCACTGCCTTGCTGCATTGAGCACTTTCTACGAATGTGTGGAACAAATCATTATTGATATGCTCATTTACTTATATATATAA
>OFHS01003663.1:0-16185 GCA_900245855.1 Calvadosia cruxmelitensis | reverse complement strand
TTAAGAACTAGATCAAGCTGTGTTGATCAGGAGAGACCAAACACACGTCCGCCGCCAACAAAGGCGCCCGAGACAATCATGTCCCATATTGTCCCATGGAAGAGAAGAGGTCGTGCGGTCTGGCCTTCACAAGTTCACAATTCACATATCCGTGATGTCTTGACATGCGCGCGTTTAGTCGCGTGGGCATTTCGAAGGCAAAACTCCACCCGTATTTTACCCGTAGAGCTTTATGCAATACTGGTGAACACTCACAGATAAAACCAAGAGTAACATAATGCTGTCATAATGATCTAGGAGATCTAGCTCCTCCTTCAGTTTCTTGAAAAGCTTGTCAGCAATGAAATAACGACTTCAAATGCGTTCGTGTAGATTTCCAGCATGGATCTTATTGCAAGATTCCATACCCATCTGGGTATTGCCTATACTATAATGATTCATTTTGGCACTTCACAAGAAGACCAATAGCCTCTGCAGGCGCTGCTATGGTTACAAGTAATCATGACTGATGACGTCATCAAATTCTTATCCCTTCTGTGACTCTCGCTCTTGAGGCTGCCATTTCCTTTCTTTAGCGAAAGAAGACTGCCGCTGTGGTTAGCAGATTGATTGATTGACTGATGCGGCGTATTACTACCATTCGCGACTTTCCTCGCCATCCGTAGCATCTCAACAGCGTGACTTCCAGGAAGAATACATGCAAGAGATGTATGCGGCCTTACAACGAGGGACGAATGATAAAAGTTCATGGCCGAATGATGTGCTGTACGCATGCGCGTAAGCACGGCTATTCTTGTTATTAGATCTGCAATGAGAACACGCTGCTTTCTATGCCTTGTCTTGTGTTATTGCCTCGGACATGAAATAATTTTGCACGAAGCGTGGTGACTGTTTTCCTAAATCTTCAACAAATGTTTGGGGCTCTCATCCCCCAAAAGACGCTTGGGGGTATGAAGGGACTACGGAACGTGGTCGCTCTCCATTGGCTTACAATGTCAGAGCAGGCGCCATCCATCCAAGTGGAAGAATTGGAAAGGCGACTCAGTCCAAGCAGATGGAGCATGATGAAGCAAAGCTTGTCAAGCATAATCCCCAGATCGGAGCACGGTCTAGTCCTCTTGGTGGCAGAGACTTGTTGGCTCCCCATGGCTGCCGTACGGGTCACTGTTTGACTAAAGAAGAGGGTCTGGATGAAGGAGATGAGAATATCGTGGCCCAATGGAGGATAGGTGGAGATGATGATGAATCAGACAATGAGTTTAGCGACCCATTTCAAGATTCAGTGCTTGAAAAATGCACACAATCATGCGATGAGACCCTCGGACATTTCCTCCATGGTTTTAATCGTCCATTGCCTGGATACCAAAGTAGCCCATCAGATGAATTCAACACGGACGAGTATCCAATGGAGCAATCGGACAAAAGCCATGAACGTGATTGGTCTAGCAGTGACACATCGAACGACGAAGGTTTCAATGGAATGGAGGGACTTCTCCTGGACGAGGCTTTCACTTGGCGACCAATCAGTTGTCGAATTAATGTCTTCTCAAAGCGAGATTCCAGCAGAGCTTTCATTGAGCGAGAAATCGATATTTGGAATGAGATCATCGGTGGAGATGTGCTCAGAAGGTAATGAATAATATAATTTCGAAAGCGGATTCACCTTGCCTTTAGTGTGAATTTTTCTTTCAATTCTAAAATGTTTTACATCATCTTTACATCGTCAGTTTTTGTCGAGCCACCAGCTCCATCCGATGATCCACTTCCAGTCGAAGAACAACCATCTAAACTCATTCCAATTCTGTACGGACTTGCGATCACCTCTTACTTGTCACAATAGATTATTCAATGAGAAACTGATCTTGATTGTGGTATGTAAAGATCACTTATGTCTCTTATGTAGATTTGCATATGAATGAGTTAATTGTTTGATGAACGATAGAAATCAAGGTAATTATTGAGACAGAGAGGTTGAAAATATAAGTACAGATTGTATGCTTGAAAGTTGAAACTATACTAGCGAAATAGCGAACCCCTTGTATATAAAACTGACGAAACAGGTTAACAGGTTAGTAGCCATTAGTTCTTTGAAAGTGCGCGTGGATGAGTGCATTGTAAAGAGCAGAAACGGGTTGTTCCATTGAACACGAACGTCCGAAAAAGGCCCCTTGAATGAATGATTAATTCTATTGATTTTAAAGCCCTGGTATTTAACCAAGCCAGTCAGCATACAACTGTCAACTTTCGGTACGTTTTATTGGCTCCCGAGAACATACAGTAACAACGGATTTACAATAAAAAGTTAAGTAGTTAACATATATAACAGACCTTGTATTATCGCTACATTTAAAAGATGACATTGTATAAGACCTATGGGTAAAGTGTCCGAAATCAATTTTGCTACTGAATTGAAAAACAGTTGCAGCCATCCTTATAGTCGAATTCTGTCCACATTGCACTTTGAAGGACTGCATCTGGGTCGAGAAGTATATCCTGCTTCATGTCCCTGTGTAGCTAAGGGCGCAGTCAGAATGCTATCACACATCAACTAGAAGCTGCTCCGAATCGGACATCTCGACCCAGACAGAGATCTGAAGCTGTATCTCTGATGAGAAACGAGATAACGTGATCTTTGACTAAAATTATAGTCTACTCTTTATCAGATATCACATGATCACTGCGGACCATTTCTAATAACCAAGCAACGCTTCCACTGATGTTTGATAACTTTGATTACCTACAACGGAGGTCCAGACAGGCAATGCAGCTGCTGACTGATATTCTCGCAAACCGTCATCTTCAGAAACGCAACCAAGGAGTGTCCAAAAGCGTTCCCTCGAATTCAAACCAAAGGTATTAACATATAGTCCTATTGGCTCACTCTTTATCTCTCAAATTCAAAATTATTTGACTTTCTACTCTACACTTCGATGGTTTCGTACATATTCCGTTTCGTAGTTTTGTTCTATAAGTTCTCTCCAAATATAGAAGGTACTCACAAAACAACTGGTACACCCCTTATATTAATCTATTTACTTCAAAACATTTCGATAGATCGTATTGGTCAACATCACCGATTAAAGTGTTTTTCAGTTGAGCGAATTATAGTACAGTACTCCCTCCTCATCGTCATTTATGTGCCTGAAACCAAGCCTGAAACCTAATGGAATTTTGTGAACAATGCATCCCCCGCCATATTGATTTCGTGCAAGAAACACAAGACATCATAGCATGTTCTGCTTTCAGTGCTGCTTTCTCGCTTTGGAGGCCATTGAGGCTGAGCGTTGAGGTTGTTTTGGACTGCTTGCAAAGCTTCTGCTGATTAAGATGAATACCTTCTGGTCAATTGTTTAATTTTCAATCGAGTAAAAGCTAATGCAGAATGACAAAGACAGTGGCTGAGTGGGATATTCCTGCAAGCGATGACGAAAGCACAACAGAAATCACTCGTGATGAACGCCAAGAAACTGGAGAAGCAGCTCTACAGGATAGAATATGTCTACTTTACGATGAAATAAAAAAGAAAGGAAGGTTGCAACTGACTACAAAGTTCCAACGTAGGCCTCGCCACACTGATTTAAACCCATCAGTGGCTGTGTCTCCTCCTTTTCCCTCCCCGCAAGACGCAGCAAATCCTCCAGAGGAGGCAGCTACAAGATTCGAGGCAAAATCACGGTAGGCGCGTGCTTGCAGAGGGCATGTCAATCATATTAGGAATGTAACAATGTACCTCATGCAATAAAAGTACACGAAACTTGCTGATTACCTGAAAAAGGATATGGGTCCAATTGATTGTAATGATTTAAATATTTTTAACCTACACATGGGAAATGGCTACAAGTAAGTCTCACAACTGAAAACTGACTCATTGTTCCCCAACGAAGTAGGCCTATATGACGACACACGGTGTCTGTAACTTACAAAATTTCAAAAATTGGATGGATTTGACCGAAATAAGTTCTATTTTAAAGCAAGCAATGGAGCCACAAGCAGGACTGTTGAACGGGAACCAACACGACAAGCTCTCGCAACTTAGATACAATGCAAAGAAATGCAGGCGCTTAAATATCTGATTAAACTATTGGCACAAGATCACTGCAAATCTACCTAGATTTCACCATTCTCTGTTTGGCACATCTTATCCTGGACTCGTCAATTGTTCGACAGTGTAGATTGCGATTTCTCGGTCATTTCATTCGAATCAAAGAACGCTCTCCTCAGTCCCTCCATGACATTCTGGATTGGAAGCCAACTGAGCTATATCGCCGTGGCCAAGCCAATCTATTTACGTACAATGACTTGCTAACTTCTGATTATGTGTGTACTAGTGTTTCCTTGTCTGATGTGTCTAACCGTAATTTATGGAAAAGTTCTGTTGATGCATGTGTTGCAAAGAAGAAGAACGGGCTGTTCAGGTGAACAGTACCGTCCCAAAACCAAAAAAAATTCCTGGCTATCAGTCATCGCATACAAGTATATACACTAATAGAAACAAGTGCAAAACTACGCATTATTTTGATAAATCGGTATTGTCGAAAATAATCAGGAAGTGGTCAAAGACCAATGTTAGGACCAAAATGTGAACTGATATAAACAAAAATCATTACTAGTAAATGTAGTGACATCGGAATTAATATATATATATATATTTTAACAAAAGCGGACCTCAAAATTTACTGTTGTTGATGATGATGAACTACTGGTAGTGCCGGTATAATGATTTGTGGAGTTGACTGTATCGTCAGCCAAACATTTGATACCATAGCTATCAGTCAAGTTACCAAAACATCACCAATGCCACTTATATGCAGAGTATAAAAACTAGTAGACCCAAAGCAGAACCTTGCTGCATACCACTGCTTACTGTGACAAAATTAGACTGACTGCCGTCAATGTAGATTGCTTGTGGTCAAATATATGATCTTTGTTTTGTTCGTTTGAAGAACTCTTCACGATGGATTTGATTACATCGAGGAAGACCAAGCAGCCACAAAGCCAGCAAGGAGACATCCTCAAACTAATTGTAAGTTGGTGTGTAATTGCTATGTAACATGCTTCACAAATCACACAATGGTGTAGTGCACACCATCACGTCACAGTTCTCGGGAGACAGGAATGTTTAATCTGTTCTCATCGTCTGATTTGTTGCTTCTCCTATTGACAGCTAAGAAAGCCAAGAAGACGACTGGAAGCATGACAAATGTTGTTCAGGATTTAATACGACACAAGCAACTGGATGAACTTGAGAGGTAATATTTAGCGTGATTTGTCTGATGATCTGATACGAGATTATTGCAAGTAGATAATAATGCCAAAGAGAAATCATACAATTCACAAGCAATCATGCAGTAAGTTTAAATAATAATGAAGAAACATTCAAATATAAGTGATACTAAAATAGAAACAGTAGGTGTGCGCAAATTCTTAACATAATAATAATATAATATTGTATATTAAATATAATAAATTGTTAATATAATAAATTATCAACAAACGTTTACTGTATTGAGATAACGTTCATGGAGATTCATTGGAGTTGGAGATAATTGTTTGTTTTTAAATCCTTATACTGTAAGTCTACTCTTGTTTGTTTTCGTTTTGTAACCAAGTTGTTCCCCTTTGGAACTCATTACCAGACGAATGTGGTGTCGTCAGAGTCACTTTATTCATTTAAAAGAAAACTAGCTAACCTTTCAAAATTTTGTAAATCACTTTATGCTGTATATAAATGCAAGCCCTTTTTGCCTGTACTTGTCTGTCAAATGGATGTATGTATTTTTGAACATTTTTGAATTCTTTTTTTGCTTTTGACAGCTGCCAATCGAAAGAGATGGCAGGAGCATCTTAGCATTCATGGCATACCTTGCATTGTGTGAGTGCAATTCATGTTTTACATCTGAAATTGATAGATGCCAGTGTTGTTTGTTTGTCCGATCTTTAATTTTGACTCATTTGGTTATTTCGCTGTTGCTTCAACGTAGCTCTTAGCAATACATGTTACTTTTAATTATGGAGCATGGCATTGTTTAGTAATAATTAACTCCCACCTCTGGTATATATTGTGACAATCACGTCGTAGCCTCATGTGCATGTTAACCTCGTAATCAGTTACATATATTGTAATGCGTCACTAAGTCGCCCCAGAAATGCTTAAGAAGCTTGTGAGAATAGTTTAGACTCACTTGATTATCTAATTGAAGGGAACACAAATACAGTGAACCTGTATTAGCGGTCACCTCTATAGAGCAGTCGCCTGTCTATAAATGCCACTCTCCATAACCTCAAATGATACTTTCTATAGAAATCAACCTGAACAGAAAGGCCACTTTCTATAGAGGTCATTTTCCTCAGGTCTCGGAGGTGACCGTTATAGACAGGTTCCAATGTTTACAATGTATGATTTCGCACGTGTCAAGTAATAACATATTTAACAGAGCCGCATATTTAACCATCTCAGATGCCCCCTTAGGTGCTTTAGTCCCTCTGGCCTCTTAAGATGGCTCTGGGTAGGCCATCATGTGCATGACACGACTGTGGTCGGACGGCAATTATGTCCATTAATCGGCCTGGCAACAATCATCTATCTCTGCATTGTAATTTATTCAAAAATCGCCCATTCTGCAAGTTGGACTTGTAATTACAAAATCTTATGATTTATTATAATGCTTGTGATTTTAAAATTGTAACTTCTCATAAACATGTCAAGCGAATTCTTGCTAGTCCAGCTACGCTTTGTTGTATGTACATTGTCAGTCACGACTTGGACGTGCCTGGGATGGGTAGTTCATCAGGTCGTAAGTATCATTCAGTTTTGTGTGAACCAGCACCATCAATCAAGGGAGCGTTTATTGCCGTTGAACGATTCTTGCTCTCTCTTTTCTTCGTTGTTCTTCATATTCATCTCAGACCTGCAAGGGTATCAACCTAAAAATGATCGATAACAGATTTCTGAGTAAGTTCTGATGCAAGAATTGCACCAAATTATCCAAATGCAGTTCACGTAACTTAACAAGTGGTTGTGGTTACCGTAACGTGTTAATATACTATGTGCTTTTTGTTGATGTTTCTGAAGTAGAGGATATGCAGTAGCCCAATGCGCATGCGCACACTTGACCTCTGTTTTCATCTGATTTAGCTTCTGAAATATGTACATTCCGTTGTCAAGAATTATGCTTAAATATCGCTGCTCCATCTTTTGGAAACAGGTTTAACCAAATCAAACCTGTTCGTTGCGAATTAAGGAGCTATCGTCTTGCCATCAAATGCAAATATTGCGTTATACAGTAATCCCAAGAAAGCGACCGAAGTCGAGGAGAACTTCCGCAGTGTCGTTTTACGCATATCCTCCTCTATTGCGATGGTGTCTTCACAATCAGCAATTGCTTCAAGAGGAGCTGCAAGTGCAATGGCCTTAGCTGGGATTCACGTTCTCATAATTCAATAGCTTGTTGTGTCGAGGCCCCTTTCCCCAGGAATGAGGTTGCGGGCATTGTACATAACAAATCTAATTTCATGCGGCGGAGAGTGGTCATTTGATAATGATTGACTGCTTACCAGCTCTCTCTCGCCGTCGTCCAATGATGTCGTTCCGATTGTGATTCCAGATTTCTTGTCGAAGTTAATATCAATCGATGGCAGTTTCACGTTTGCTGCGAACCTCTCGCTCACTACCGAAATGAGACGGGAAAAACAAATTGAATCAAGGAGGAATCTATGATTTACACACTGAACTGACAACTGTCATTTAGAATTCAACGAGCGAAGTATAATCAATCGAACACTGTAAATAAATTTGTTTTTATATTTTTTCTAGCTGCGTTAATAATAGATTTTGTTTAGTTAGTTGTGGTTGGTTGTATATGCTTCGTGAGTACCCGTCAAGGTATCGCTCATTGCCTTGTGGTTTCCACTGTAACTCTCATGTTCTGTTTTCCTGTGCTCTCTACCTCTCGTTAATTAGACTACTGTTGCTCTATCAATGGCGTCTGTTTTTATGTGTTGATGGATTTGCTTTTACCTTGACATTCATGTTCATTGCATGACTGCGTTTTCCGCGCTGAGCCAATCAGCGAGCAGTCATGTCCGCTGACCTTTGGCACTGGGTGATTGCAGTAGCGCACTGACAATTGGACGCCACCACCGCACGAGCGTGTGCACGCCGACCACGACGACCATGGCGAATAGCCACCGTTGACGCCGTCTTTGATCGTCGCCTGACGAATGCGGCTGGCGAGACTTCTGTCCTTCTCCTCTTGACGATATGTCGCATGCTGTATCTCATTGAGAAGCTGTTGAGCCAGTGACGGACCACGCTGTTTTTGCTCGGGAGCTGGTCCCTGCGCTGACTGCACCTCATGACCACGTCGCGATGGCAACAGTGCCTCTGCTGCGGAACCTGAAAAGGAGGCAGTCATCAAACACTGTTCATTTTGACATGTGACCATGTATTTTGAGGCATTGTTCTTCAGCTGATTTGCAGTATTTGTAACGTGGTATCCTCTGTTAAACCAGACACATTGCGATGTCGTGTGTGACCTCCACCCGAGAGACACAATTCTCCCAGTTGACATACTGTATGGCCCATAAGGACAGTAACTGTTGCAGTGTTACTATACTTTATGTCACTCCGTGGCGGTCTTACCCGTTTTGCTGTCCGTCAATTGGCCTCCGTTGTTTGCAGTCTGTGAATATTTCTTGGCCGCGATCATCTGATAGCTCTTGCTTCTGACGACGGATGGAGTTGGCCATTGCAATGTCTCATCTTGCAACGGGGCATAGCTAGCTGATTCCAATGCTCCTGGCTTGTCTAAGAGGAAGCATTGGCACGCTCAAATCGACGCTGATAAAAATCAATCGTTAGGAGAATCTGCAGCCTTCAAACTTGAAGACTTTTCAAGCGTTTTCAAAAGCCATTGTTAACACAATCTGTGCGAGCGTGGTGCGTGATTGTTTTGAAAAGAAAGCATTGGATGTCTATCTCGCTTGAAATGCATGCTGCCTTAGATTGGGTCATTGATGTAGTGATTGGTGATTCAGCAGCCCAGGGATGAGCTGCCTTCAAGTTATGAAAGACTGCGCTTAGTGCATATGTTGATCGTGCAGGTGATTGAGACGTGTGTCAAAGTAAGATGGATGTGTCACAATTTAATGGAAGATTACAATTGACCGAGCTCAGTCCCAATACATGTTAGGAAACAGGATTTCTGACGTATATTTTAGAGGCGTAATGGGTGTTGACAATCATAGGAATGATTGTGGAGAACTTATTTCCAGCAATGAAAGTTCTAATGCCATGGCACATAACTTGACTGAGGTCAAATTCGCAATCTGGAAGCATTGGAACTGGGCTTGGTCAATTCAAAGAAAGACAACAATACCGGAAGCCATTCCGATACCAATGACATCATTCCTATATTTGTCTTACCATTATTAGATCCGCATAGTCTTCCGACTTCGTCCTCTTCAAAGAACTGTTCGTAGATGGTGATGTCCCCGCTTGAAAACTTCGTCAAGCTGAAGTGGGGTCCTTTGTTGGGTCGACCGAACATCAGATGGGGTTTGGGGGTGAGCATGCGGCAGGAGTGACAACGGTCGCAATCACGATTCGCGCGCGAACGAGCGAAGAACTTGCAATTGATGTACAACCGTAGTTCTGAAATCAGCACGAATACACCATCATCTCTTAGGTTGAATATATCCTGTGACTTGTCATTCAGATTATTACAAACTGTAATTAATTTCTCTGTGAATGTTGTAAATAATTGCGTCCAAGTCTAAGGACCATCATTCTGAATTTGGCGCGTGTTATGTTCGGAAGGATAGCAACATCGATCTGACCCAGGATTGCATAAGCGATCGGCCATCATCCCATCTCAAGTGGATATTATTAGACAGAACACGTGGATATGGGATGCACTACAGTGCGCAAGCTTAAAGAGCTCGATGAATCATGTCCCATATGTGGTTTGAGTATGCTATTAGGTCCTGAACTTACCCCGGTTCTCTTTCCAAGTAAGAACCACACTAAGCCACTTGTCGGCGTATGGCGTGAAGTCACCTTGCAGGCACCACGTGTACATTCCCGTTGCCACGGCAGCCACCATCGAACCTCGAACGAGCCACAATGACACACCACGTGATTTCTCACTTGAAGCACCCGAATCGAAGATGTACTTTGGCGTCCTGCTGTTGACACTGTCACTTTGAACTTTGATTGTCATGGAAACAGTAAGACCAGTATCACATTTGCTTGGATCTGCAACCATACAAGTGTCGCGCACATATAATTAATGTTATAAAAAGGATTGCTAAATTTGGTAATTACATATCCTTAAATGTGACCAGGTTTATGTACAATTTCATAAGAATTACCACTTAATTGCCGATGCAGTAGTAACATTCTTGAATTTGTTCGCTACTGAAAAGGAACTTTAACCCTTACGACAATGAACCATAAATTGCAATGGCGATTAGTGGCTGGTAAAACTGAGCATTTATATTAAATGTACACGTTTGTTGGAAATATACTGCTTAGTAGAACAAGGATGAGCTCTGTCGTCATCCGTCACATTTGTCTCACCTCTGCATTACAGACAAAATGAAAAGCGAGATTGTGTAAAACGTGATTGGACATGATTATTATATCCGCTTTCTTTAAAAGAGCAGTTAATAATATAATCAAACTGAAAGTCTATTAAATTGAATCGGTTTCTTATGCTCTAGAAGTATTACGCTATAGTTCGTCAGAGACGATATCCAGAGAAGCTTATATAAAGAAGAAATGTTATTCTGAATGATCGACCGATTATGATCTATTATTGCAGTTTAGATTGTTTAGTAGTATAGTGCACCAGACTCTAGCTTCATTCCATCGTAAGGGAAAGCGGATTGCATTCTGTTTAGTCTTCGTAGTAATACTTGAGCGCGTGGATCATTTTTCACAAAAAGGCAAGTTAGTGGAATCACTGATGTTTCCATTATAAAACTAGATATTCGCTAAAGATAAAAATCACCATTAATTATTGATTTACCAAATAGAATATGATACAGTAAAACTGTATTAGCGGCCACCTGTGTATAAGGGCCACTCTTCATAATACCAAAATAACACTTTATATAAAAATCAACTTGGACACAAAAGCCATCTGTCTATAAGCTCATTTGTCTCAGGTCCAAAAGGTGACCACATAGACAGGTTTCACTATAATGACCAAAGGCCTATAGCACAGATTGGCCAAAGATATGATTCTCCTGTTTAATTGAGAGCATCCACTGCAGACTATTCACTGCTCTTGAGTTTTTGTTGCTTGCATACCTGCTATGCATTGTCCTTCATACTCGCCAGCATCTAGGTAAGCATCGATGCCATTGAATATTGCGACGCCATTATGCATCCCGACTTTTCCTGCGATTCTCATTGGTTTGCCTGGTGTGCCGGGAATGTAGCCATCTGAAGCACTGTTCAGCACCCAATGGTAGCGAGGGACGTTGCCGTGCTTCATGGGTCCTGCTGAAGTGGAATAACTAACTGTTATTTTGTATGAAGGTCCGTGATATTTTTAAGAACAGTGATAGATGGATTGGGGTTTGTTTTGATAGGCGTTACATTTTGGGAATTGTTATTTCATAACACACGTTTCACATTTTTGAATTGCATTTTTAAAGAAGCTAATTAAATTTTTAAACGGCAGAGTAGTGAACGTTTACTGTTATTCAGTCAAAATCTACTTAACACAGTGTTATTTATTATATGCGGTCATGCTGTTGTAGCTGCCTTTCAAAGATGCGTGTGCATCGAGGCTTACAAGGATTCATATTACCGCTTGATTACTGCAGTGGAGACACATTACATTCTGTAGAACTTCCTAGATGATCAGTTCGGTTTGGCATCTCTACTCTTCGCAATCAGTATGTTTCTTCTCACCTCAACGAATACTCATTTGTAAGTAAAATCAACAACCTACCTCAGCAACTCAAGGGTACTTTACTACTTATGTCGTCACTACCGAGCTGCTATGCAAGTGAAATATTATCAGACAGTGGTGGCTTACCTGCTGGCTCACTGTCTTCTCCCGGTGCCTCTCGAAGCGGATTTGCCGTTGATGGTATGAGTGTATGGATTTCCGGTACATGTCTATTTACAATTGGCTGAGCAGTGCTGGACGCTTCCACTTGCGATCCTTGCTTACTTTTTGGTGGCAATGGTTTCTTGGCTGCAATCTCCTTCTTGGACGCTGCCGTGGCTGCTGCTAAACGCTCTTGTTGCGTCACCCGTTCCATGTCCTTAAAGAGACTATCAAGGTCGACGACGGAGCCAGCATGTTGGGCTTCATCCGAGGTCTGCTTTGTCTCGTGTTTGGGCTCAGTGGGCTTCGGTCTCAGCAGTAAGTTGGGCTTATCTTGTTTGTTATGTTGTGCTGTAACTTGGTTCTGATTGTGCCCCATGTGATCAGTTTCGTCATTCGCCTTCGGGCGTGGTTTCTTCTTCAATGGCCAACTCTCTGGTGCGTTTAAGATGTTGTTGTTGTCGGCAGGTGCAGGAGGAGTAGCGTCCGGGGGTGGTTCGGTTTCGTTATTTTGAGCATCTCTAGGTGTCAGCTGCACTGAGAAGAACACATTGCTGCGGCTTGAATGGTCACCTTCCGTTAGCAATGACCCACCCTTCACTACACCATCTTTGATGATGACTCCATCATCAATTACTCCTCCCTCGATCACGCCACCTTCGATGACTCCACCGCGCACCAATCCCGATTTCACGCTTCCCCCTTTCAGATGACCGCCAGTCATGACCCCACCCATCAAATGCCCTCCTTCAATAAAGCCCCCTTTGAGGACTCCTCCTTCCACGCTTCCATTTCGTAAGTCACCGCCATCAATCTCCCCTGAAATCAAACTCCCTCCCTCCATACTTCCTCCTTTGAATAATCCTCCTTCAACTGTTCCTCCGAGAAGGTGACCTCCTTCTATTATACCTCCCTTCAAAACTCCACCCTCAACTAATCCTGACTTGACAAGTCCCCCTAGAATTTCTCCACCACTTATTCTGCCTCCTTCTATCGTTCCATTCATAATCAGACCTTTCTCCAATACCCCATCCTTGAAAAATCCTCCCTCTATGTCACCACCGAGGATTGTACCGCCTTCAATATCCCCGCCGTTGATAGCTCCCCCTGCAATTGTGCCACCAGTTATTCTTCCTCCATGAATCTCTCCCCCTCTGATTTGCAGTTGCTTTGCACCGTGCTTCTTTGCCTTTGTCTTGCTATCTGTTGCCGCTCGGTCGTCGGCATCTGTCACGATGCTAAAGGTTGATTTGATTGGGAGCTCATCATCCTTTAGCAAATGAGACAGTCTATCTTCCACTTGAGCTTTGGTTGCGCTCTCCTTTGATAGGATGGCTTTCTCCTCCTTCACACCCGTTTTCGAAGAGTTGGCAATCAGAGCAGATTCGTCCTTTCGGCCTCCAAATTTCACCTTTTCTTCGGTTTCATTTCGTGAGGGCTGCAGAAACGAATTTATTACGATCTTTTCAGTGTCAGAATTATCATGACTAGTGTCTTTATGGGTAGCCTCTTTCTGGACCATCACGGGCACATCCACCCCGGTCTCAGATGAATGGTTGCTAGTTTTCGTATTATCTTTCGCTTTGGCTACTTTAATGCTCATTGCAGCGTCGCCCTCTTTCATGGTGTCTTCTTTCTGTTGAATGCTTTTGATGACCTCAGGGACTGCACGTTGACCCCGATTGGAAGCGTTTTGGTTAGCTTTACCTTGAGACTCAATATCTTGTGAGCTGTTTGTTTTGTTTGATTCTTGGCCAGTCAAGTGAATCTCACCAAGAGCACTCTGGAAGTCTTTCATTTCTTTTGCTAATTCGTCAGCGGTGATGTTATCACTAGCAGCAGATGCCTGCACAGCAGGTTGTGGGGCAGGGGGCAATGGGACTGGCACGGGTGCAGGAACGGGTGAAGGAGGAGGCGCAATGGCTTTGCTAGCGATTGGCTCTCTGTGGATTGTCTCGTGTCCAACCAGATGAGAAGGATCAGACTCACTGTTTACTCCAGTATAATCTACAACCTGTGGTGTAATAGTCCCTTCGTCGTAATATGCCACAGCAGCTGCATCGTTGCGATCAATCTCGTGAGTCGTTTTAGCCATTGAAATTTGCTTGTGAGTTGGAATGATGACATTGGTGTTAACAGTAGATCCAGATATTCCCGAGGCGATGAAATTCTTGTTCCCTACAAACTCTTGCATTCCCAGTCTTCCTCCCGTAGGAGTGTTCCCTTCGATGTCCAGTTCCCTCGTGCGCGACATGGATATGCTTGGCTTCCACAGATTCTTCTTTCGTCGCTGCTGCCAATTATCTTCTAACCTGCGCTGCTGTGCATGTTGCTGATGATCGTGCTCTTTGCTCGGCTGAACCGTAATTTGCCAGACGTCTCTGTTTGTAGCATTCTCATCGTCATCCTCATCATCTTCTTCGTCATCTCCATCGTCTCCTTCCTCTCTCGTGTTTCCTGCTTCTCCCATGTCAGGTTTGCTGTTAGTATTATCTGAATAAAATGGTAATGACAATCTCTCGTTCGGTGTTGGCTTAAAGTGGCCTGCAGCGTGATGCTGCCAGTTTCTGTGATGCTTCTTTCGCTTTAGCTCGTCCTTTCCCATTCGACCGTATGCCTTGTTCATAACTACTTCGTCTCCTGAAGATGAGACAGCCTTATTCTGTTGAAATCTAGCCAGGTTCTCTCCTTTAAATGAACTACTGTCATCAGACAATGGCAACCCGTCTTTGTTTGACCCTACTCCATCTGTAGCATTGTTGTAGTTCGTTTGCGTTCGATGCCCATGCAGCTGTTTTATTTCGTCATTATTTTCTGGAAATTGTTCAATCTTTGCAGGTTTCCCATGACTATGACCCTCCTTAAACCCAACGCTCTTACTGATTGTCATGTCTCCATCTTCTGGCGCGTGCAACTGTCCGTTAGCACTATAGACCTTCGGTCCTAGATACTTCGAGTGAGTCTTTCTGCCTTTCATGCTGTTGCTGCCTTTTGGTGAAGGGCCCTTGCCTTCGTCATTGAACAAATTTTCATCTTCATTCAGAAGTGAATTATACACTTGACTAATTTGCGTGTCTTCTATGAACATATTATTTCTCTTTGTGCCTGTGGTCTGGACCGTTCGCTTATGATTCCCTGGCTTTCCTGGCGATCTTTCAAAAAGCCCGTTGTTCTCGTAGGAAGTCGGGGGTTCCACTTGCATTGCTTGAATAACCTTGGCAACATTCTCCTCCTTACTTTCCTCTGCTGGTGTACTTCTGATTGCTCCTACCTCATCGTCATCCCCGTTTCTGTTTGTTGTGCTGTTGGACACTTGCCTATCCATATTCTGCAATCCTTTCTCCATCCTTTCGACCATCGCCTTCTCATCTGCTGTGACGTCTTCGATGTTCCCTACGGCTGGTGTCATCCCCAATCTCTGCGCTGCTATCTTGTTGCTCAGGTGAGTTACTTTCTCACCTTTTGCCACGATGCTGCTATCGTCCTTGTCTAGGCTACTAAGAATGATCTTCAGGTTCTTACTCGCGTCGTTCGATGATCGAGCGGCAGAAGCTCCTCCCTTTGCCTTCTTCTTTTTGGCATTCTTCTTCGCCGCAACAGTCTTTGCCACTCCCGAAACCGGTTTTTCAACTTCCGGCATAAGTTGATCTGCATTGTTCATGAGATAGACGCCATCTCCGATGGTCTGGTACGCATCTGGGTCTCCGTAGGGTTCTCCCAGGGGCATCTCACTGTACTCCCCCGGAATGCCCTGTCGTGTCGAATGATCATTAGCTTTAGAAGTGGATCGCTCGGAATGATGCAGCACGGTCTTGCCATGCCGCGACGGAACGGTTTTCCTTTTTGATCTGGATTTGTCATACAATGCACTTAGATTGATAGGATTAGCAAGATGCCGTGAAACTCTATGGTTGCCTGCATGAAAAAACAAATCAAATTTATTTGTTTGTTTTGTTTATTTTATTATCTTATCAGTCATAGATGAAAACTGAAGTAGCATTTTATATCAATAATATATTATAGATCTCTCTCTCTCTTAGGACAGTGTTGTTGCCTAGGCAAACAACCCGTTCCTCTTTTTATTCACAACTTTCTGGCAAATACTTTTCCACACTGAACG
>OFHS01003662.1:0-16187 GCA_900245855.1 Calvadosia cruxmelitensis | reverse complement strand
TCTCTGCCCGCTGTGACGGACTCCGGCCCTGAGTCATGTGGATATGGCGAAGCCTCCAATACGTCAACTTACTGGGAGAGAGGCTCAGAGAGCTAGGTCAACATTCATCAAGTCTCTGTTCTCTGATATATATTAATTATATCGTACCCTTTAAAATGTTTTATGTTACTAGTGAAACCAAAGCGATTAAATGCAATGAAAATTGACTTTTATCCATCGATTAATAATTATTTTGGCTTATTGATGCTTGAAGGAAAGTTAGTTGGACAGCATCTCAAAACCAATTGTTTTGTTGCCTATGCAAAGACCCGTGGCACAAAGAAATCAGAAAAACAACAAGGAATCTCCGCGCATTTATCCGACATGAATATAGACTTGATAATTTGCTTTAATGCTGTGTTAAAAACAGTAGCAACAAGCCTCCAATGTAAAGATGCTAAAGAAGAAATTAAAAACATTGAGCGTAGGCAAGGCAACAACTAACATGAACATTGTACTCACTTTCACTTAAAAACGCTTCAACTGTAGAACCAAACCACTGAGCGGTGTTCAAGGCACTTTCTACAGTACAATCGAATCCTTCCTTATCCATTCTGATATTCCAAATAACATTCACTCGCGCAGCAGCTTTAAAAGTTCCGAGAATGTTGAACTAACCTAACAGTTTTCGGCTATTTTTCCTCGGTTGGTTGTTGGTCACGGACGATCGCGCCTTTTTGCACAAAACAGATGACCTGAAAAAGAGGCGCGAATTGTGAACCTGGTTTGAAATTTCAAGATGGCGCAATTCTGTTATTGACTCAACACAAGATCTTAGTCATTGATTTGACTTGCTGCTGCAGCTGTTTCTTGAATACTATCGGTAAGATTGCATGAATAGATCCCATGGTTATCTCATTACTCTGGTAATGCACTTGATATGATCGGATCTTTCTCCCATGATCAGTATCAGAAATCAGAATCAACTCAGATCAGTCCTTCAATTCAGTCCTCAGATCTCAGACCCTGACTGCGCAACAGCAAAAAGTCATACAATGATACAATAGAGTAATGGTAATAGACTACCTTACTAGAAAGTTCGTTTTCCATAAGCCGAAGATCACACCCGGGAGTTCTTTCTGGTGCCAAAGATCTTCGAATCTGCGTGGAGCTTAGGAGCTAGCTCAGCTAGGCACTGAGCTCATGAATGAGCTGGTTGCCCACTGAGTGACTGAGCTAGCTCTGATCTGGAAACTGCTGGTTCCCTACTTAAATTCCAAAAGTTTAGTATTTAACCACTTTTAAATTGTTCGATTTTAGAGTGGCGTAAACTCTAATGGATCTCCATCCATTAGAGTTTACGCCACTCTAAAATCAAACAATTTAAAATCGATTTTCAATTTTTAATCGAACAACTAGGCACTCTGATGGAAAGTTTGTAGGCTACGCTACGCCGAAGATCTTCGGCATGGAGCTTGCCTGTAATTTCGCAATTGGCATGGCGCAGCCACAGAAATCTGTTGCTAGGGTAGCTAGGGTTAAGCTACAATTTCAGGGTTGTCCTACTGGGAGCTAAGCTACTAAATATCTCCCCCGCCCTCATCCCCCTTATCCGCACCGCCTCCTGAAAAGTACTATCCTGCGTAAGATTAGATGTGCACAAAACAAACTTTCCACATTCTTTTAGAATTCTGCCAACTAGGCCTAACTAGAAAGTTACTGTAAGACAAAATCACAAAGAATAAGTTACTAATACTATAAACTCAAAACCTTCGCCATAGTATACTCCTTGGCATCCAAGTTGAGCGGACTGTACGGCACTTCAAATCAGTAACTGAGTCCGTTCTCCTTTGCTGTCTGGCATTAGCAAATTTGGCAAGCACACAATATTTAATATATATAAAATTATACATATAATAATTTTGTTCAACATTATTTATGGCTAGTCACAAACCAATATCTGTTTGTGCATTGCCCGGCCATTGGTGATACAAATCTTACATTTTTACACAGAATTTCCAGCAAATCTTTCAGGCTATGTTGGGAACAGCACTGCTATTGATGGTATTGAGTCAAAATGGAAGACGTCCCTTCTGATTTCTCAACTCCTCATGCAAAACCTGGAGGTATGTTAATTTTGTATCTAATGTCATGAATGTTTGGTCTCTCTTAATTATGGTCCGTGCTGAGAGAAGTTAAGAACATAGATGTTCTACAAGCTGACTCACGGTGTAGGACTGTGAAGCAAATGCTTATAAAATTATTATTTTAATTTGAGAAAGGCCTGCTAGAATTGTATGTTATTTATTACAAATGAAAACCATGACTCCGAAACGAACACAGGGAACGAGGTGCTGACATTTATTTTGGGAACCAGGAACTGATATTTATTTAAGAACCAGATGCTGATATTTATTTTGGGAACCAGGTACTGACATTTATTTTGGGAGCCAGGAACTGATATTTATTTTTGGAACTGGGAATTGGTTTTCCTACTTTGCTCTCAAAATTTGTTTCCACTATTTGCTGCAGATTTCCGATAGCATCAGGATCAATGGATGGTTTTGATGTTGTTTGTTTACTACAATGTCACCTAAAGTGTATAGCAAATGTCACATACTTTGAAACCTGTCTATAACGGTCACCTCTGGGATCTGAGAAAAATGGCCTTTATAGACAGGTCGCCTTAGTTTTTATTCAGGTTGATTTGTATAGAAAGTGTCATTTGAGGGTTATGAAGAGTCGCCTTTATGCACAGGTTGCTGCTCTATAGAGGTGGTCTTTAATACAGGTTTGCACTGTATGCAGTGTCACTATTTCTTTTCAGTGGATTTTTGTTCTGGCTAGCACATCTAGATTGAGAACAGTCATCATTGTGATAGCTTCCTTTGACTTCCAGTTGTCTTTTAGTGTACAGTCAAACCTGTATCAGCAGCCACCTCTATAGAGCAGCCACATGTCTATAAACGCCACTCTTTATAACCCAAAAGTGACACTTACTATAGAAATCAACCTGGACAGAAAGGCCACCTGTCTGTAAGGGTCATTTTTCCCAGGTCCCAGATGTGACCGTTGTAAACAGGTTTCGCTGTACGTTCATTTGATTAAGATTCCTATTTCAAAATGTGAATGTGATGCCCCTGTTTGTTGTTTTTATCTCTGATCGACATGTATGTCTCACTGTCTTTTTCTCAGGGAATTCAAAGAAGCAAATCAGAGTAAATCTTGCAGAGCAGTTTGAGTCGTCNCATTAGATGTGCAAAGTCTGCATCCAGAGAAGACAGCAGATGACAACGTGCCATTGAATTATAGCATCTCGTTGGAGAGTATTACACAATCATCAACCAAGGAAAGAGGTACAGTGCCAAAGCATCAGGAAACACCCCGCGGAATGTCAGTGCAGGAGGTAAATGACTAAATTTGCGGTAACTGTATTCATATGGTCAACCCTTTGATAATGCTTCGTTATTTATGATAAATTCAAACCTGTCACAAAGGGCCAATGAAAAACGGGCAATGTTCAGTTCTTGTTAAAAAGTTGTTCTTAACGTATGGTAATTGCAACCCTCTGTTTTCTTACCACCTTCCTCAAAACCTTCACACACATAGATCAATTTGAAATTTACAGTGAAACCTGTCTATAATGGTCAACTTTGGGACATGAGAAAAATTACCTTTATAGACAGGTGGACTTTCTGTTCAGGCTGATTTCTATAGAAAGTGTCATTTTAGGGTTATGAAGAGTGGCCTTTATATACAGATGGCTGCTCTATAGAGGTGGCCACTAATACAGGTTTGACTGTATTTCGGACAATATTTATGTTGATCTGTTTTACGTTGTTAGATTTCTACAAGAATTGCACAAAACACCCAAAAGTCTGTGTTGTTGTGGTTCCATAATTTGTCTTTTGACGTTCTAATGAGTAACTCATAGCTACATCGTTTTGCAGTTTTGATCGAAATTCTGGTGGTTTATATCTTTGGCGTAGACGTGTTTCAATACATCAGTAGAACATTTTGTTTCATGCCAGCATGATAATTGGTGATGGATGTGCATGCTTTCTATTCCAGATACTTGATTCATCAACACCATCTTCAATTCTGAAAACAACAAAGAGCCCCAAACAGGTAAGCAACTACAGTCAAACCTGTATCAGCAGCCACCTCTATAGAGCAGCCACCTGTGTATAAAGGCCACTCTTCATAACCCCAAAATGACACTTTCTATAGGTATGACACTTGACACTTTCACAAAATGACACTTTCTATAGGTACTTTAAACGCTGTTTTCTGCCTTAATTTGAAGTATTTTACCACACCATTGCTTTTTACTCATTTGTCAAATAACCAATCTATAGTTCTGTAATTTAATTAATCTTGTGGAACAAGAGTATAAACGATACAAGGTAGTAAAGCACATGANAATCACATTCTATAGTTTCTAGAATCAACAATTTGAAAGCTCCTGTTAAATATTATGAATTAAATTCTGTTAAACACATCAGAAAATTATTGGGGGTGGCCGCCCCCTTGCCCCCCGTAGTGTCCGCCACTGCAGTAGTTATTAGTTAAAAAGCCCGAACCTTAGATCTCTTGAATAGTTTGACAGATGTCAAGTCGTAAACAATTTTCTTTTTCCACACCCAGCAAAGTGGGACAAATCAATTCAATCATAATCTGTCGAAAGTAAGTGTTTTTAGTGCCTGCTAGATAAAGCGTCACTAGTAGTCATATTTGGAATGCCATTCATTCTTTGTAGGTACGGATTGTTGAATCAAGTCAGCAAGCTGCAGCCGCAACCATTAAGGAAATGGAGAACATTCGTGCACATCTCCAAGACGTCCTACATCCAAGCGATGATCATCATGTGGATAGTGAAAATGGGATGAGATGTAAGATGTTCTTTAAGAGATAATGCCAGCCTTTCACTTTGAGTGATAGTTTCTAAAATGATCATTCTACGCAATTTGTTAAGTCTTGATAGCAAAGAATACTGAGTAAATTAAAATGTTGATCAGCAAAGCAGTATAGATTGAAGATGGCAAACAGTTGATTGACAGTTAGCACATTTACTGTGCATTCAACAGCTGTATAACAAGTAGGATGTTTTTGCTATTCTTATGCCGTGTGGCTTTCTTACCAGCTATGAGATAAGCCCAGTAATCTTTATTCTTAATAGCAAAGTCTACAGGATCTGTTCTACTTTTCTGTTGCCAGTAAAGGAAATAATATGGGACAGCTCAATTTCATCCTTTCTAAATTCATATGGGCAGAGGTGGACACATTTTAAATATTGGGTGCATGAATCGAAACAAGGCATTGGAAAGTCTAAGAGATCATTGCTCGTGCTTTCCAAGAATTGTTTTGAGATAGTCTCCACTTGCTATCCGAAGTGTAGTCCTAACTACAACCTGCTTCAGTGGTTGATAATCTGAAGACATTTTGGTAGGAAACATCTGAAAAACAAAAGTCCTAGGTGTTGTTTTGAAGCCAAACTGCAAAGTAACTCTGGGAAATATTATTAGGGAAGCTTGCCCCCCTCACATCTGCCCCTGGAAATCGACATATTTGTGCCAGTCACAATACACTGATATGCTCTTCCACTAGCGTAGCAGCTCTGACCAGCTAGTAGCACATGCAATGCAACCCCGTTAATTGATATCACTATTAGTTTCCAGCAACAAATCCTGATCATTAGTGGATATTGGATTCTTACAGAGCTTGGTTCTCAAACTGAAGTTATATTAATTTTAAGCGGGTTGTAACATTAACCGAGGTGATGTTACAAGGGTTACATTGTCACATAGAACCAGATTAATCGTATCCGACTACATATTATTTGCGGAAAATTTTGTTGTTTCTTTTCCTTGTCTCTGGTACTGACTGCCCATTCACTATGAATCCAAAACCATGTTGAAACCATGTGAAAACCATGCGAAATGGGAAGCACCATGCGAAAAACCATGTGAAATTTCAAACACCATGGGAAAAACCATGTTAATTAAAAAACAGAATGAAAAACCATGTGAAGAGGGTATTTTTCACACTGTTTTTCACATGATTTTCACATTGATTTCACATGGTATCCGTTCATAGTGCATTGCTGCTAACCGAAGTCATTTCTATTCTATCAATGCAGATGAGGGTGGTATCACTGGCTATGATGACGATTCGCACTCCACTATGGAAGCCGCTGCTCTTTTACGAAGCTACTTTCCTCATTCGTCACCCCTGGAGGTAACATTAAACTCACCAGAATGAAGAATGCTGACCTACGAGTTGGCAGCATAGACCCCTGGCATGCGATATGACCCATGACATGGTTATGTGTGTTGGGCCTCCGTTACACAATACAATATAGGGTACTGATGGCAAGTAATGTTGTGCCACTAGTCTGCAGCTGCATTAAGATAACCTAATTGTTCTAACAGTCATTGTACAATCACATATATAAAAGAAGCCTACCAATTAGAACACTTTCAATTCTGTTTTCGTATCAACTTTAATTGAAATAAATCTAAACAGTCAAGAGCATAACTCCTATGAAGGCCTAACTTAAGTAATACTCCATGGGTTCATATTCTCACTAAATGCTGGCCTGTCTTATGTTTTGTCCTTCAGAGATCTTGTAGGTGCGCGAGCTGCTTATCAACTTTACACTTAAAGTTCAGCTTGCTTTTTAAGATTTTTAGCATTCTGGTCTTGCACCTTGGCAGCACTCTGGCCATGCACTCCCAAGACTGTCAAATGTTGACTAAAAGTATCAATATAGGCAGGAGAGTGGTAATTTTGTTTATGCCAAGTTATACAGAGACTTTTCAGGTGATGGCACAATAGAGACATGTATGCAGACATTTCATCTTTACCAACGAAAGGATTCATCAGTGACTTTCAACATCTGCAGTTTCTCAAATATATGCACTTGAATCCTTTCTTGCTTTAAAATGTTGATTTCAACTAACATGACAGTGGAAATGAATTTGATTATTCCCTAAAACTGAAATCATATGAAATATGATATAAATCAAATTTTCTTACATTCAATTGTATTATTGGCACATTGAATTCGAACCGTGTGAAATCCATGTGAAAATTATGTGAAAAACCATGCAAAAGCCATGTGAAAAAGTACTTTTGATTTTTTTCACATGGTTTCGTTATTTTATCAAATTCACATGCTTTTTCGCGTATGAAGCTTGTTATTTGACATGTTTTGTCTTCTGCAACATATATTCCTGACTTCACTTCCTTTTGTCTAGCTGGATAGTGATGGCGTGTTCTACTCAACTGCCGCATTCCAAGCATCGAAGGAGAAGGCCTCCACTTTGTTATCCCTTCAAGCTGAAAACGCCATTTTACAAGATAGCATCACTAAGGAGAAGTCACGAAGAAGGGTAAGAGAAGTCATTATGGTCTAGCCTTGTGTCCATTTAACTGTAACAGTGTTAAAATCCATGGCTAGTTTATTACAAATTTCAATACGCACTTGATATGTCGTTATCAAGTTACCGTAATTGTGTTCCATGGTGCATATGTGCAGTGCTACCTTCTACATGCGTTGATATTTCTTTCCAGTAATTCCATTCTCTATACCTCCAAACTTGTCTTTAGTGTATTTTGTCATCGTAAAGGTGCGTTTGTGCATGCCGTCAGAACGGCAGTGTTGTTTAGACACATCTGAATTTTTCAACGTTCTAACCTCTCTTCATGAAAAATCACATTTACCCAAACTCGAGAATCCATGACGTCTTGGATACACTTCAATTTCAATATTTATAGATGATAGACTGAACTGGAAGCTATGTGCCATGTCATTTAGTTATTGGTCAGGGGTGTCAGTAAGTTGTTTTATATGTCCTACAAACGTTCATTTACAGCACTGTGAAGATCAAATTCAAGAACTTCATCACAAGGTTTGCCATTGTCTCATTGTGTTTGCCTTGCACATTAAAGTTATTTAGTTCATATTTTGCGTTTATATGTGCTCAAATGCATGATAGCATTGCCTAGTATTTAAATTAACTGCATGCTTTATTTGCAACTTACTATTGTTGACCATTAGTTGCATTTGGTCATATTGACAGACTTTCAAAGCTTTTGGGAGAATAAGTGAAACACATGGAAAGATAATGTTCCATGCGTAAAATAATATTGATAACTGGTTATTAAAAGAAAAAACTTTCTAAATAAACTTCTAGGTGGTAATTACAGTGGTGTCATAAGGTTAAATGTAGCAGACCTATGTATAAGTTGAATAGAGACACTGAGTTATATACTAATCTCTATCATAAGTCATCGGACTTAGATTTGCCCTTCAGCCAATGCCATGATAGACTCAGTAGTCTCTTCTTTCTAGCCATTGCTCTAAATTCTGTGCTTTTTGACTTTAGCTACTGAATGCACAACAACAACTAGCTGTTGCAGCTACTACAGATAGGAAGAAGGAAATCATGATTGAACAACTTGATAAGGTATGCCCCATCTTGGACCCTTAGCCTGGATGAGGACACTTCTCAACTCTGATACGAAATCCTAGAGCAGGGCTCTCAACCCTCACGATTTCAGAACTGATCTCATGCTCTCACGATTGATAAGAAATTTCTCATTATCCTTGGTTTCTCTCTTCTCAAAATTGTGTATCATTCAATCTGTTCACGTATATTATATTGATTATTTCTCTCGAAATTGCGATCATCGCTCTTGAAAATTATTGTTGTTGTTGCTAATTAATATGAAGGGTCATGGATTAATGAGACAATGATGATGCATGCCAAAATCATGTTTGTGCCAGTTAACTCATGTAGTGGATTTGACATCTACATCAAGTGCACCACTGCACCTCACACAACTTATAGAAAAAGAACATTTTCTTTTCGGGATAATTCAAAATTGGTCTTTTATAATCTTGGTCGCTGCTTTATTTATAGTACAGAGGATACCAGTGTATTAACATAGGTTTAAAATAGTGATAGAAATGAGCATGTATTTGCTTTCGGGTGACTTGCGTATACCATGCTTGCGTACACCGTACTCGGAAAAAATCTCACTCTGAGACCCAGCCTGAAGTTGAGAGCCCTGCTAGAGAGTAGTTGGTCCCTTCTCCAAACATTCTTCTTTTCTTGTTTGAGCTTTGGACAGACAACGCATGAATTGTAACTATATTTGAAATGATTATGATGTGATGGTTTCATCTTGAATATTAGGTTAATTATTATTTTGTGAATGATTATTATAATTAGACTTTTGTTTGCAGACATTGGCTAAAGTTGTCGATGGATGGAAGAATCATGAGGAGGAACGCGTAAAGGCAATCAAGGTTCTCAAAGACGAGAATCTTTCTCTTCAGAAATCTCACGGTCGTCACGAGGAGGTTAGTCAATAGTCAGAGGCAGATCAACATGTCTGGTTGAGCTAGTACCATCTGCTGTGAACCCAAACATGTGTAAACACGCTATTTCCAATTTAAGGAAGCAGTTCTTACAACCAAAGAATTCAAATAGGATGATACAAACTGGAGTTAGCCGAAGAACAACTATGTTTCAACTGTGATAATAGAGAAATAGATCATGTGATTCATTTTTTACTTTCTTGTCCCTTCATAAAGAACACCGTAGACAATGTTATACTAGTGCTGAACTGAGTATTCCTACATTCCGTCATATAGAAAAACTAACTTTACTGTTTAACCAGTCAAAAATCGATAAGCGAGTTGCTGTGATATTAAGCGAGTTAAAATAGTTGATTATGATAGAGTTTGCTTTTCAAAGTGAAATGATATTAAGCTAATCGTGATATTAGCGAAGGTGAAAGTAACGAGGCTACATTTTATATTGATTTTATGTTGAAGGTTCTGGCGCAGTTTGAGAGAGATCTGTCTCAGGCTGTGGAAGCCCTCACAAAGGAGCAGCAACGAACAGAAGCCATTGAGAAGGAGAAAGAGTCGAAGGTAGCATAAGAGTACCTATGTAGGAAATAATGATGATACATTTCCATTGTTGCTGTCGTTATGAAACGTTTAAAGATAGTGATATTAACGGCAAGCATGGTATGATAATACAGTGAAACCTGTCTATAATGGTCATCCTTGTGACGTGAGGAAAATGACCTTTATAGACAGGTGGCCTTTCTGTCCAGGTTGATTTCTATAGAAAGTGTCATTTTGGGGTTATGAAAAGTGGCCTCGATACACAACACAGGTGGCTGCTCTATAGAGATGATCGTTAATACAAGTTTGACTATATAGTAGTGCTTATAGGATGGTACTTTTGATTTTTTTTATTTGTATTTTTTAGCTAAAGCTGCTTCACGATCAACTTGGCAGCCAAGCTGTAGCACTTGAGGAAGCCAACAGCAGAAGAGCATCTGTGGTTGATGAGAATGAGACATTGGCGAGACAAGCAGAGCAACTTAACCAGAAGTTGGCTCAGAAAAAAGAAGAGCAGAATGATGTAACTCACTCTGGTGTTGGTTAATGCATTCTATTTTTATATACAATAGCAAAAACACCATAAATGGTAATCCAACCCTATGCCTTATGCAAGAAACAGTGATTGCTATAGTACCAACTTCATAGTTTTCAGCGTACTTGGCAAAAATTTAAATTATGCTTGCAAAGTTACTTTGATTTGTGCAGAAGTGTTGCTTGTGCCATTAAGTTTATTACAGTCATTGAACCTAAGTTTTAATTTGTTTTCAAACCTAATTGACAGGATCTACAACGATTAAACAATGACATCAGTGACCTCAAAATGAGTTTTGCTATCGAGCAAGAGCGTCTCGAGCAATCTGTGAACCAGAAACAGGTTGGTTTATATTTGAGATATTTGCATTACGAATCATCACAAATACTTTGTTATGCTATGGACGTATGATTGACACTGCAGCAAGGTCCTGTTTACATGGCAGAAGGATGATCCCAGTAAGTAGAATGATCGTACAAACTAGGATGATCCTATCTATGGCTTTACAAGTAGGGAGAGGAACCCTTTTAACAGCATTTGAACTTTTAATTTCACACCTATAAATATCACACTTCAAGACATCAGTGGCCTTTGTCTGCAATTGCTTGACAGGTCAGAGCAATAGAACTCTTTCCCACTTGCTAGGAAGCTCCCACTCCTTGCGTTTTCAAGGCAAAGGGATCATCCTACTAACTAGAATCATTCTCCTGGCCAAAGAGAAAGATCGTAGCAAGTAGGATGCCATCCCTTTTCCCTTGTAAACTGAAAGCTGAATAACAAAGGAGGTGGATCATATAAGTCTTACTAAGACTTAAACGTTCCCATTCGTGTGAACAGGTCGACTGTCTAAAAATGATATTACATTACATTACATCCTACTAACTAGGATCATCCCCCTCTTAGTTTTCAGGGCCTAAGGCAGTGTGGCTATTGTTATTCTGTTTTTCCAAGGCATATCTTGTGTTTGATTTGATGTGATTTTAGTTATTTGCCATGTGGCAGGCAAACGCAGGAAGTATATTTCATGTACAAGTCATTCGCTTACATTAACAGAAGTGCAGCAAATATACGTTATCAAACCTAGTCTAGCTTTAAAATTAGGTCAAGAGTTATATGTTACAAAACTGAAATTGTTCATCAGAGAAAAACTAAGGCGTGTTGTAGGAATCGAACCCACAATCTCTGGATTGCCGGTTCATTGTTCTACCCTTGAGCTAGACGCACTCTTGCCTCGGCCTACTTATTCTACAGCATCAATAGAAGCAAAATGTTTTGCCATCAATGAAACCGTGGCTGAACAGAACAATTGATTGCCAGACGATAGATTAATCCAGTAATTGACCTTTGTATGCTGTCATAGAAGCACATTCTGCAATTTCTGATTCAACCAATGATGACAATGTCAATTTTTCCATAATCTCCAAGTAGTTTTGTTTAGTGAGCTTTCTTTTTGGAGGAGTAGGATTTCTGCAACCAATGGGTTTAGCGACATTACCTCTAGTGACATTTCGTGGACATTATTCTCTTTCCAATTGATAAATAGGTAATTTATTTTTATAATGACAGGAGATACATTAGAGACTAAGAGAATGTTATAAATGTAAAGTTTTACGTGATGATAAATATGATGATAAACGTGATGTTTTATACATTTTGTTATTCTTTCTATGTTGTTTTAATTACAGATGGAATTAGAAGAAATCAGTCGGCATAAGTCGGTATGACTATGCAAAATTTTAAATGCTGTTCTCATTATATTCCTTCTTCTGTTTTGTTCATTTATTCATTCCTTATTCATTAATTCATTGACTCATGCATTCATTGACTCCTGCATTAATTAACTTGTGCATTCATTGACTCATTCATTCATTCGTTCATTCATTCGTTCGTTCATTCACTCATTCCTTCGTTCGTTCATTCATTCATCCATCCTTTCATTCATTCATTCATTCACTCATTCATTCATTCATTAATTAATTCATTCATTTATTCCTTCGTTCATTCATTCATTCGTTCATTCATTCATCCATCCATCCATCCATTCACTCGTTTATTCATTCATTCATTCATTCGTTTATTGACGTGTGTGAAAGAGATCACACTCATTAGATAACGCAATAGCAGATTCTTTGTATATATTACTCGCTGTCTCACTGTACTTAACTGACTTTCAAGCCACGGCCACATCATTGCAAATACCTAGTAAATAGCCATTTTGAAATAGCAGAACAATAAAAGAGAAGTCATTCACATTGAGTGGGAATCACAAATTTCAGTCGTTCTGCATGCACAGCTCAAACTGAAAATTGGATGCGATTAGATTTCACAGCTGTTAGTGATTGGTCAGAATTGAACAATAGAAGCACAGCGTGATGCTGATTGGTCGCTTTCTCGGTCATTGTTCTGGATGAACAATACAAACACTGTTGTTTGCCAGCAAACTGAAAGCAAGAGTGTGGCAGGTTAAGCAAATTTGTTGCGCCGGTCGCAACTCACAATTCTACCTGTTTTAGCAATAGTAGGCCTATAGCTGGGCCTTTATTCTCAGAGTAATTCATAATTAATGTGTTGTTTTATTGTCAGGATATTCATTCTGAGCTGAATGCAATGCAGCATAAAATCAAAGAAGAAGAACTTAAACTTGAAGCAGAACAGCAAGAAAAGGTTTGAATTGGCATTTTTTGTCTAAGAAAACTAAGTCAAGCAAGGGATGGCTCATTTTGGTTGTGTATTCTGCGTTTCTTTTCATTCTGGTGGTCAACCCTGAAATTTTCTCCTTTAATTTGATGTTGCTGTATGATGCCAATGTTTCCTTGTCTGATTTCGGTATGATATGATTGTGCAACACAGCCACAAACAGCACGCCTTGCAGTCAAACTTTTTGCATCGCAATCTGTACATGTCACAACCCATTATATGCACGGTGCCTTGTCCTGTGATTAGAAGCAAGGAGGTTTTGAAGTACAGAAAAAGTGGCGCGCCGTGGGAGTCGAACCCACAACCTTCGGATTGCCGGTCCACTGCTCTGCCGTTGAGCTAGACGCACCCTCGTTAATCTGCACGAACAATCTCCCTTATATATCTGCCGCCGAGTGAGCCTCGTTGCGTCGTCATGTACCGCCCATTTGGTACACGACTGCCTTTCATTATACGAACCACTATATGTTGCTTTGTAGAGTGTCTAGTGTAAACCTACACTCTCCGACTGTAATTGTAGTCATTCCACTGTCTAACACCTGTGACTGGTGAAAGGGACAGGTTCTGCTGCTTTGCCACCTTGTGATTGCTTGCTCACCCCGGCTACCTTACAATATGACAACTTCGACCAACCAAGCACTGATGCCAAACTCTCACCTGATGGTGATGAGTTTAATTGTACTTGCCAGATGGTTCCTGTACAAACAATGTAACCAAATATGTTTTACTTGAGGTAGTGCAGCTTTCATGTTGTCCATTAACGTTTTGCATTTATAGATTGCACTGAGAGCTGAAATTGATTTACTGGAATCAAAGTACGAGTCCCTGGAAAGTCAGAAAGAGCTGGAATTAAAGACTGCTTTGGAGAAAGAGGTAATGTTAAGCTTGTTAAAAGTGGCTTTGAGTCACTGAAATTTCTTTTCAGTAAGCATTCAGCCTGTTTATGATGACTGCATTTGGGATTTTTAATCTAACGAGTGGCCTTTGTAATCAGGTGTATCTTATAGACAAGTGGTCATTATAGACAGGTGGCCTTTGTTGACAGGTTGATTTCGTACATACTTACTTAATTACTTTTAATGAGTGGCCACTATCAACATGTGGCTTCTCTATGCTAGTAACCAATATTGTATATCTGACTGCACTTGGATGGTGCAATCTCAATGCATTTCGGTATTTACACGAGTTGACCACGAGTTGACCTCTGTCACATATCATGACACAGTGAGAATTGTTTGGTATTCAGCATGAATTCAAATTGTACTCTTTTTGTGGCTCCAAATTTCGTGGAATGTTTTTAGCCTGTCGAAATTGTAAATTTTATCTCAAATCCAAATGCCTGAAACGTTGTTTACCAGCATTCATTAGGACCTCACTTCGTCAATTCGCTTGGTTTCTCTTTGTATCTATTAGCTTGCCAGTTTTAGAATTAACAGTTTCTTACTCAGCTGTATTTTCGCTCTTTGAAAGTGATTTGTTTATTGTTACCTTGATCTTTTGTTTTAGTTCAATGCAAAAATCAACCAGATACACATAGAAATCGATAAGACAGAAAACGAGTTAAGAGAAGCACACAGGAAACAGGTTTGTGTCTGTAGCTAAGGATTCCAGGGGCAGTGTCAGTGATGAATGTGACGTTATATTGCTCGTTAGTACTTCTTTCCGATCCTGATACAGTGAACCTGTCTATAACGGTCACCTTTGAGAACTGAGAAAAATGACCTGTATAGACAGGTGGTCTTCCTGTCCTGGTTAATTTCTATAGAAACTATCCTTTTGGGGTAATGAAGAGTGGCCTTTATATACTGGTGGCCACTATAAAGAGGTGGCCGCCAATACATGTTTGACTGTACATTATTATGTGCTGCTTAATCCAATCCCAGATTGTGAGATACACTTTTCTTATCTCTATGTTGAGTAATGATCTACTGGATATCTATCACTGACCTCTTTTCTGGAGATCTCATTAGCTGTTTCAAAGATGTCAGGTTACAGTTGCCATAGCTACAGTAGTTTGTATAAATGTGGTACTTGTTCAAATCTCATTTGAAACCAATTCATCTGTCTTCCAGTGTTCATTGTTTTGAAATTACTCATTATGTCAGTCTTGCTGAGGACCGTGGATCATCTGCAAGGGCTTCTGTAATTTGCATGTACTACGAATTGGACAGCATATCAATACAATGTGTACTTTTGTGTAGGCGTTTGTGAGCTAGATCACCATATAGAGCATCATCATAGTAGAAGCGATGCAAAATGCCTTCATATCAGACCCAATATGAACAGCCCCTAACAAAAACCCATAAAGCATGACTCCCAGGGACAAAAGTTTTCTGTTAGCACAGGAGGTTTCTTAATACAGTTGAATGGTATTACTTTAAGAGTAATTTAATATGGTTTCTTGACACAGATCCTCTCTTAATACAATGGTGTTTTTAAGAGACTGATTTATAATGGTCTCCTGGCACAGGTGGTCTCTTAATACAGGTAAATTGCGCTATTTTAAGAGACTGATTTATAATGGTCTCTTAGCACAGGTGGCCTCTTAAGAAAGGTGGTTGCTGGGACATGTTATATTGTTTATCGAACAGAACCATGATGACTGTTTAATTTCATACAACTTTCAGATTCAGGAAATTATCAACTCACACAAGAATGACCTTGAAAGTCAAATGAACATTTATAAGCAGGTATGGCATTTCTGCTGTGATTCGTCTTACAGTGATATTCATCTACGCGCTGGTTTTTATCTCCGTGTATTTTTACTTAAGGAATTGAAAAGAAGAGAGGATAATTTCATCAAAGCAAAAGACATTTACGAAAGCAAGTGAGTGATCCAGTACTGTACTATGTCCATCACACAGTGAAGCCAAAGTGTGCTTGATTTAATCATAGTGGGACAGGTGGTTTTTCACTTTTCACATGGCTTTTACATGACTTTTTATATTATTTTTACATGGATTTCACACAGTTCCAGCTCAAACTATCCTCATAGTGTGATAACATGCCTAAGAGCACAATGGTCACCGCTTTGTAGACATTTTGAAATGT
>OFHS01003661.1:0-16190 GCA_900245855.1 Calvadosia cruxmelitensis | reverse complement strand
GAAGGTATATTCTGGATCATATCTATCGATTTACGAAATAAAAAATTATCCGTCATAGGCACTTTAAAGAACTGCTGCGACTTTTCAATCTCATAAAAGTGTTCAGATTCTTATGTTTCTTAAAATCCTTTTGTTCTGCAAACTTGTCACAATTTTGTTGGTTCATGAAAGTTGTCGCACACAATCCTTAAAGTGCCTATGCATGGTTTTAGCAGATCCTGTTATATAAAATTAACTGATCACAACAACGCCGATTATTTCTAGCATTGGAGCCATCTTCTATTACTAATTGTTTTGTGAACACCTGCATAGTTGGGATGTAAGAACCCAACTCAATCAGCGCAAGAGGCAAGAGGATTTGACTGCAAAAAAACAATTTAGTTTGCTTTAAAAGATTGTAAAAACGGTGTTCGTGTGACATAAAATATCAAAAAGTTTGCAATAATTTCTAATCTTTGCTCTATAAAGCTTGCTATATGTATTTTACATTCAATGATCCAGCAGCTGAAACAGATTTGTATTTTCACTTCTTTGGGACTTGAATAAAATATTCGCCATAAACAGCGAAACATGTGAATTTCTTGTAGAATTTCTACGAAATTAGAAACTGGACTGAAACAAAAACCTGTACATTGTTCAGTGCCGTGTAAAAATCCTGGGAAACATGTTTCAAGATTCTGCTGTAGAGTAGACATTGCCTATACTAATAATAATTATCATCGTTAATGAAACCAGCTGCTTTATTGAAGTAATACAGTCAACACCTGTATTAGCGGCCACCTCTATAGAGCAGCCACCTGTGTATAAAAGCCACTCTTCATAAACCCCCAAATGACACTTTCTACAGAAATCAACCTGGGCAGAAAGACCACCTGTCCATAAAGGTCATTCTTTTCAGGTCTCAGAGATGACCGTTATAGACAGGTTTGACTGTAATTGTGAATCTAAATTTCTCCTGCATCCTATCTCTTAGCTACTAACACTTTGTTTAATAAAACCAGCCTCTTAATAAAACCAAAATAGAGCAGTCCCGAAGTGATTTATTTAAGCGGCAGAGGACTGTATTACTGGGAATATGTAAGATCATTATTTAGGGGACAGAAGGGAGAGGGGCATCAAGAACACGGCGAGCGACGGCCTCGCCCAACAACTATGTGATCACTGAATATACTTCACAGCAACAGCGGAACAACACATAAATTACACCCTACAAGGAGACATCAACGTCACAGTGAGTGACAAACAACAAGCATACTGACGGACGATATTACAACATTACAGAATCCTGTAAATTTCATTCACATTTCACGGGATTTTTGCTCATAGTGATTATGGGGCATGCATGATGATTCCAACTTACCCGACCATCTGACGAAGGCTTTCTTTTTTCTTTTCAATTTCACATCTGAAGTAGTTTAGAAATAAAACATTTTGAAAGCCAAATTTATACAACAAACTCATGTTTATATCAGAATGCAATACACGGGGAACCATGGCATTTTAGCTTTTTTAAATCAAGCTTATTATGACGGGGCAAAATAAGTTAATTTTGATAGAATTTAACTATTATTCATTATGTGATCCTAAGCAAATTGTGAGATCTATGCATACCAACATTTTGAGAACGCAAAGCAAATTAAGGTATGCCTACTCAGAAACACCTTCAGAGGGCATCATCAAGGTGACACAAATACACCTTGGAAAAGACGTTTCCCACAATCTGCCATCTTACTACAGACTTGACTCCAACTCACAGTCTTAGAGGTGAATTCTCGTATTGACAGGCAGCCATCCTACAAATCTTGAAAATCCTGCAGCATAGGTTTACACTACAGTCAAACCTGCATTAGCGGATAGCGGCCACCTCTATAGAGCAGCCACCTGAGTATGAAGGCCAATATTCATAACCCTAAAATGATACTATCTATAGAAATCAACCTAGACAGAAAGGCCATCTGTCTATAAAGGTCCTTTTCTCAGGTCCCAGAGGTGACCATTATAGACAGCTTTCACTATACATCCATCTTGTTTTTTTAAGTGAATGGGATGTTATCACCTAGATTGAGAAACGCTAGACAATGATCAGGAATACAGAACTCAATTCAGCCTCAGTTTCTACTTACCTGACATCTTGCTGAACTTGTTTGATCTCATCAATCGTCTTTTTCTTGAATAATTCTTCGACATCAAGACCATCTAAAAATAAAAAGGTTTCGGATATTTATCATCTGCAATTCTGCATCATGTTCAGAGACTAGGAAGGGGGCAAGAGCAAACACAAGGAGTACAAGGACGAGTGTGTCTATCCAAAGTTTCGTGTAAATAAAAAGAAAAATTGAACAAGCCTACTAAGCCCTGTTTTAAGATTCAGATGTGCCGGTTGCTGTGAGATTCTATGATTCACGGGCTTCGCTTCATACCGTCACGGTGCGTCACCAACAGTTGTGTCGTCTTGCATTGGCCACTATTGTCACATAAACAAGTAAAAAATTGTATTAAATACCTCACTAATATGCTTCTTACCTTTAGACTCGCTTTGCAGTCTTGAGAAGTGCTGCTTTTCAAGTGTGTTTGGAGAGCGAGCAACCAAAGTTCCACCACGGCTGTCCGCCATCTTGAACATTGTTGACACGTCAAGAGAGGCATAATCACGTCAAAAAGAGACAAGAAGGACCTCAAAGGTGACGTATCATTTGTCAGAGTTTTTTATATTTTCACCAGCTGTAATGACCCTTTGGGTTCTGATAAACGAGAAACATGCTACCTGACATATTTCGTAAGTTGTTTGGACCTTACGGAGATACCAACCGCGGAGATAATGGTGATTCGTCCTCAATAGAGCAATTTGGTGCGTCTGGTTTGCCCAGGTAATAAACTGAATTCATGTTTGATAAGCCTACAGCTGTTACAAGGAACTTAATACAGTTCAGGATATTTCTTAGTGGCTACGGCAGATTTTTCATAACCTTGACAAGACTGCAGAAAACCAGACTCACAAAGGAGAACTTGCTAGATGATTCAATGACAAGTTGACAACAAGATGCAAAATTGTTTGTGGGGTACTTTTTAAAGAGAGAGAGACGTTGATTGTAGTATATATTGATTGATTGTAGTATATTTTAGACATATAAACAAATCTTTACAATAATGTGTTTTACAATGGTTATGTTATACAGTTGTGTTATAGTGTACAATATTTTCGTTTGTTTCTTGATCATTTGATGTCGTTTGTATTCCCTAGTATATTTTCCGGTATTTAAGGAAGCAAAGGTAAATCAAAATACCTGAAGAATATAACCTCAATTGGCCTACAAGTCTTGCAATCTACCTTTAATATCTATAGGCCCTACGTTTATTGCACTATATTTTATGCAACTCATTGTGTTTGACAGATCAATTGAAGATGACCTCAGAAGACAATACATTGACCCAGACGAGGATCTCGGCCAAGACTTTCCCGTCATGCATTCATTTGATGACAATCAATCAATGGATAGAATGTTCAATGAAATGGAAGAGCTATTCCGTGGATTGCTAGGAAATTCAGGATTTGGAACAACATTCAGTGTTCCTTATAACGGAGAAGATATGTTGCAAGGTCACACCATGGAAGATGGTTAGTTTAGTATTTAGAGATTCATAGTCATGCATAGTTATGGATAGATGCAATGCAGATGTACAAATAGCAAGTTTATACATGTTGTTTGTGGCTGGTTGCCAATCTGCATTCTGTGTTTGTTGTGCAGAGAATATAAATTTAGACTTTGAGAATGCGCGTATGATGCGCGGATAAGACTCATACACATTCTTCTTCAAATAATTGAAAGTGCACTAAAATCAGAGCTGTAACAATTACTTTTAAAAAGTAACTAATTACAATTACAAGTTACATCTCCAAAAAGTAATTAATTACAATTACAAATTACTTTTTCCAAAAGTAACGAATTAGAATTACAACATACTTATTTCAAAAGTAATCGTTACAAATTACTTTTAGAGTTACTTTAACGTTTATGTCGTTCTATACTGTGTATTACTATGTTATAACTAATAAATAGTTACTTTTTACCCTAACCCTTACGATGTTATACAGCACAGTGTACACAGATGCTTCAACAGAGCCATCACCAATATCGTTTTTGGCCTCGTCGATAACTGTAGAATCATTTAAGTCTTTGAGGAAAGACGCCATACTCCGCAATGCGCGACAAAAAGTTCGAAAAGAAAAAGAGTGACCCTTAAACTCAGAGTTGCAATCGACTAACGGAAAATGAAACTGCATAAGGAACAGATGGCCATGTGATCAAAAGTAGTCAATTTTATACTACTCATAAAAAATTTATTACAGAGTTTGACCCTGACTCAGGTATACTGAAGGCCTGCCGTAGGATAAAACACACATGGATTAACATGTGGTCCATTGTGCTGTCGAGTGCCACCAATCAGCAACAAAGCTCCCTGTTGAGCAACCTGCGCAAGGGCAATATTCTCTGAATGTCACCATTTGTAAGGATAAAATATTTGTAAAGTAACTTGTAATGGAGGTCAACCTTGAAAGTAATGATTACAAATTACAGCCAGAATTTGTAACGAATTACTGCTACAGTTACTTTGGTGGAAAAGTAACGATTACAGTTACAAATTACTCAAAAAAGTAACGATTACATGTAATTAGTTAATTGTAACGAATTATGTTACAGCTCTGACTAAAATTAGTCAAAATCAGAGACCTGCGCGGATCAGTTTTGGAGCTTGCGCGGGGAATAAATTCTCCGCACACAGCATAAAATGCAGTCTGGGCTGGTTGTGTAGCCAGCCCATAAGAGGACTCAACGTGTAACTGTACACCGAGACCAATGATTTACAATAGCAAATAGAAAGTCGCACAGACTAAGGGACAAGTGAAGTGAAGTGAAGGGTTATGCTTCATTTTGAAGTGACTTAATTGTGAAGATGTAATTTTTGACTTAAACAATTGCAGTTGACTCGTAGCATTCTGTTAGTCCAGTTTGATACATGTCCCAACTTGTCTACTTAATCGGATTGGATCCAAATTTGCTTGAATATTCTGATGCAATCCGACCACTACGATGTATTGGCCTTATTCTTCGGATATTTTGATTTCCTTGCATATTTTTTCTAGTTAAGTGGATTCCATGTCAGATAGATTTCTATAAATTTCTTGTGTACCGTAAGAGAGCTTACGGGTCTGTTTTGTTTCCTTGCCATAGAACATCATTCTGGCACTGACTTGAGAGGAAGAATGCTTAGGGAGCCGGATGATCACAAGGTTTGCACCTACATCAAATACGTCCATCTTGTATTGTTCTCGTTATATTCTAATTAGTAATTAGTTAACAAGCACTACAGTAGGCGTTGTTAATAAGCAAATTAAATACAGTCAACTCTGCTATATCGGACCAAACATTTCAAGACAGAGTCATTTCTCCGCAACACTTGAACTCCAGATAATTCGTCGAGCCATTTGATTGCAATTACTAGCTGTGTTTAATTAGGATCCTGCCTGTTAGCAGCATGTAAATTATGTTGTTTTAGTTTAGTGGTAAATCGTTACATATTCATTCGTTCGTTTCAATTATAATAAATACGCAACTTTAAAATATTCTTTTGAAAAGCATGCCAATCTACAAAAGTGTAAAATTGACTCATTGGCGTAAACAGTATTGGTTAATTCGTAAAAACCATCCCTCGATTGTGTCGATGCCTTCGCTTGATTAAATTCAATAGAACTTTGTTCTTTGAATCAGTTGTTAGATCATCAGACTAGTCGTTTTATCCTTTATTTGACATAATTATACTCCTTTTTGTATTATAGCCAAATGATTGGTTCGCACCTGGCTTATTTCAACGACCAACTCCGTTTGCTTACACTCCAGACAAAGGTAGGCTATACAATAAATTCAGTAGTTCATGTACAGTGAAACCTGTCTATAACGATCACCTCTGGGACCTGAGAAAAATGACCTTTATAGACAGGTGGCCTTTCTGTCCAGGTAGATTTCTATAGAAAGTGTCGTTTTGTGGTTCTGAAGTGTGGCCTTTATACGCAGGTGGCTGCTCTATAGAGGTGGCTGCTAATGCAGGTTTGACTGTATCATTTTTTTTTTGTAATTGTTTGATAGATCTTGATGATGATATGAGCAGAGGAAACATCGACATTGACAGTTTACTGCCAAATGAAGATTCTACGCGTCAACCATCTGTGTTCAGCCAACCAAGGACAGGTTCTTCAGCAGCATTCAAATTTTCCAGTGTTACAACGACAAGGAAGGCTGATGGAGTGAGTGTGGCAATTTCTCCTTGTTTTTGCTTGTTTCATTTCTTGGAAGTTGTATTCCTGCTTGGAGCATTGCTTTTTGGAGGGTATTTTGGAGTTTTTGCTTTCATATTCTTACAAGTGAGTCTGGTAATTCAGATTAATAACAAGGATTTTCACCCCTTTAGAATAATGACACATTAATACTAATTTTACCCCATTTAGAATAATTACGCATTTACCATTATTGAAGGTTTTTTTATTTATCTGGTTTTAAACTGCACTAATGTTGATTCTAAATGCTTGCAGACAGTGGAAAGAAAAACAACCGTGAAAGATTCTGAAGGAAATGAAGAGGTGAATAGTGTCAAGTTGTGTCATTATTTTATTCATTTTAAAGAAGTTTCCACCTGTAATACTCTCTCATCCCCAATAAAGGTATTGGATGAAGGATATTACAGATTAGAAAATTAGGAATAATGTACTACAGTGAAACCTGTCTATAATGGTCACCTTTGGGACCTGAGGAAAATGACCTTTATAAGTAAATCTGTAGGTGGCCTTTCTGTCCAGGTTGATTTCTATAGAAAGCGTCATTATGGGGTTATGTTATTATGGGGTTATAAAGAGTGGCCTTTATACACAGGTGGCTGATCTATAGAGGTGGCTGCTAATTAATACAGGTTTGACTGTACAGTATAACTCGGCTAATATCACACCCTCGGGAAAATTGTAAAACATGATATTACCCGAGTCGTGACAATAACCGAGTCCTATACTCAGACCTCCAATTTTGCAGAAACCGCTCAAACAGTAACAAAAGCGGGCCATAGAACAGCAAACTCTGTATCAACATCAAACTGAGCTATTATGTAGAGATTTAAGCAATACAAGACTCATTTTCTTGGATTTGTCACGCTCAATGAGGCAAACACAATGAAAAACACTTCATCAACTTTTCCTTTCACGACAATTACGGCGCCTATAAGTTAAAGCAAGGCAACAAATCACAGAAAGCGTGACAATAAGCGGGTGTAAACATAAAAATGCTTTGGAAATCCGTGATAGTAACCGAGATGTGACAATATCCGAGGTGATATTAACCGAGTAGAATAAGAGAAAATCTTAGGGACTGGCAAGTGGAATTTCACTTTCCGTGACAATAACCGAGACGTGATAATATCCGAGGTGATATTAACCGAGTAGAATAAGAGGAAAGCTTACGGACTGGCCAGAGGAATTTCACTTTCTGTGACAATAACCGAGACATGATAATATCCGAGGTGATATTAACCGAGTTACATTGTACTGTCATATTAACAACTCAAAATTAATTGATAAATAAACGAGTGAGTTTGCATTAAAAATGGAAGAAAGCATTTCAAGAATGCCCATAATTATCATTGCAATGTATTATGGTTTATTATAATTAATTCTCACTACTCAATAGTATACCTACTAATAATTGAGCTGACATACTTAATATAATTGGTCATTTATTTAGGTTTCTATAACACGTACAATTGGTGATCGTACATTGTACACGGTCAAGAGGGGACCGGTCAAGAGGAAGGTGGACCCTTCAGGATCAGAAGAAACTGCAGAGGAATTTGTCAACATGGACGAAGGTTAGGCAGTTTGTGTGTTTCCGTGTGTTTTAAATTGCAATCTATCTGTATAAACTGAACTGTTAATTAAAATGTTCAACTATTAAAGAAATATTGATTGAAAATTGTTCCAAGTCCAAACAATATCCAAGGCAGAGCTATTATTCATTTAGCCACGGTTGTCCAATATTGGCAATATTGAATATAATGGATGTGGCAAACTGTGGCATATGAGATGTTTGAATCGGAAAAGATGACAACTGTTGGTCAACAAACTATAGGAACTTGAGCCAAGGCCACACTGTTGCTACAGCACACACAAGTTGCAATTCCTGAGCTGCTTGCGACGAGTTGAGATTGCACAGATCAGTTGTTCTGCATTCTCATCTTTAGAACCGTGAGCGGTAGTGAGTAGAATTCTTAACTGTCAGTGATTTGTCAAAATTGAACAATGAAAGCAAAATATGATGCTGATTGGTCACTTTTCGGCCATTATTTCAGATGAGAAATTACAACATTATCGCTCGCATACGAACCGGAAGCAAGAATGTGGCTAGCCTGCGTGCAGACGAACTAATTTTTTCGGTAAAATAGTACGTCTGCGCAGTTGTGCAAGTTTCCTTGTTCTCCTACTACCAGATTCTGGGTAGTATGCTGTGATTGGTTGGATTCATATTGGCCCCTTGTGATTGGCTGATACCTAGCAACGTTTCATCAGCAGCCTAACAAGTCTTTGTTGCCTGACGTGATCTGTCTGCCGAAGCAATTAACGAGGTGTTGAATTTGCAAATGCAAACACTTTTGACAAAAGGACGCTGGTGTGATTTCCGTCTTGTCTCCATATCAACGAAGATTATTTTCAAATAACAATAGGTTCAAATTAACCAATCACAGCCTACTACCCAGAATCTGGTAGTAGGAGAACAAGAAAACATGCACAACTGCGCAGACGTACTATTTTACCGAAAAATTAGTTCGTCTGCACGCAGGCTAGAATGTGGCATGCCTAGCTAGTAGTCGCCCTACTAGCTACTCGTGTGTGTTACAATGATAATTTGACTTTGGCTTTCAAGCTGATGTAATATTACTACGCTTTGACTTAGTTCATTGTGTTTTTATTATAGGTGATTCAAAGCAGTTTGGTGATACCTGGTCAGCACTGCAGAATCAAGGTAAAATTGTGTTTGTCTAATTGCATTCCAAATGACGTCAAATTGTATATTCAGTAAAACCAATATTCAATTATTGTAGTAGGGGTATAGTGAAGCATGTAATCATTGCAATTTCAGGTTTCGTGGCGCATGAACTCTGAATTTATTGTATAGCTTGCCTTTGTCTGGAGTGTAAGCAAACGGAGTTGGTCGTTGAAATAAGCCAGGTGCAAACCAATCATTTGGCTATAATACAAAAAGGAGTATAATTATGCCAAGTTATTTGTGTCAGTTTGGCACAATCAGATATTTTAAATGGTGAAAGTCAGATGAAATGGTCGTTTTGTAGTTTTTTTCAATTTATTTTACATAAGTGGATTTTGAGATGAACTGAAGTTAACAATGATTAAACTCGGGCGCCCCAGCTACTGCAAAGTCAACTATATAACTTAGTCTTAGTCGACAGTCTAGAGTTGCACAAAGCTCTGAGACAATTAATTTGTAGGCCTATAGATGCATAATACAGTGTAACCCCGTTAATATCACTATGATTTTCCAGTCAAAAATCGTGATAATAAGCGGGTCGTGATATTAAGCGGGTTAAAATAGCTGATTCTGACAGTGCTTTGGTTCTCAGACTGAAGTGATATTAAGCGGGTTGTGATATTAACCGAGGTGATATTAACAGGGTTACACTGTATAGGCCTATTGGACGGCTTGGTTATTGTCCCATAATAAGAGCGCATTAATTAAGTTAACCCAGTTCAATTGCCCTACTGTGTATTGACAACTTTAATTGTCTTTGTTGGCCTATTTCAGGACGGCCCGCCATCCTATTTGGTCAGCCTACCACCGATGATCAATATGCTGGTCATGGCATTTATGAGAGTATAAAACATTTCTTTAAGCTTTAATTCTGGACTGTTTGTATCAATGTAGAAATTGAGCAATGTGTAAATGAACAATATATAGTGTAGTTAAAAATATTTAGCATTTCCTCCTTTGTCGTGCTCTTCTTTGTACAACTCATCGCTTTTGTGTACATTTTTAATTCGTATACTTGACTGTAATTATACGGTGGTAGGAGCTAAAGCCACGGTTGATAAACCAAATACGTTATACAGTGAAACCTGTCTATAATGGTCTCCTTTGGGACCTGAGAAGAATGACCTTTATAGACAGATAGTCTTTCTGTCCAGGTTGATTTCTATAGAATGTGGCATTTTTGGTTATGAAGAGTGGCCTTTATACACAGGTCGCTGCTCTATAGAGGTAGCCGCTAATACAGGTTGGACTATAGTCTCAAACAATACAATATAGCTGTCTTAAGCAACTACCTGTGTTAAGAGACCACTTTTCATTGGTCCTTGATTGGCCCCCTAAGACAGGGTTGACTGTAGATACCAACATCATTACACTATTGCAATCTGAAGTTCAAGACACAAAAAGGTCGGATAAATATGTGTAAACCATGTCCTGAAGTCCACCTTGTAAGGTTTGATGACAGCGTACAACTCTATATCAACACAACGCTATTTGCAGGCAAGGATCTGTCTTTACAGATTGTTACTCACTTGGCCCTAAGTAATAACTCTCTTTAATATTATTTACAATATCATCACTCCTTAAACGATGTACACAATCTTATCATCATCATCATTCTCTATAGAGACGTAATTATTTCCCCTCATAATAATTTGAAATGTGGAATGTCAGACAAAGTAACATCATAATGGACGAATGTCCCACCATGTGATACATCGATTGTCTTCTTGCTGGCAAACATCTCCTGCCAACGACCTTCAGGAAGGTAAACTGTTTTATTGAATTGTGCCCTTTCGATGACAGGTGCAATTAGATACTGATCACCTAGCATGAACTGTGTGTCGCACATCAGGGAATACTCATCGTCTGGCCAATGCCACCATAGCGGACGTATAATTGGGTCTCCAGCAACTGTTGCCTGACTTGCTAATGATAACATATATGGCATAAACGACTGCCGCAGTTGTAACACTTGCTGACCCAACATGATCGTCTCCGTATCGTAATCCCATGGCGCAATAGAGAACTGCATGGCAGGCAAGAATGCATTTAACTGCATCCAACGAATGTAGAGTTCCTTCTCGGGATCACCGACGTAAGCATTACCACCAATCATATCAGGAAGCACATATGGGTATCCAAGGACACCCAACGTCAGAGTTGCAGTGATTACGGATTTCAAGCCATTATCCTGACCCCATGTCGAGGAGCGATCCAGTAGACGTGTAAAAATCCCGAGATCTTGTGTCTTGTACCCAACCCGTGTTTCAATACGGTCACCAAAAGTTGCTGCTAAGTCAGCATAAAGTTTAGAGAAGAAATTCAAGTTCCGCTGTTGAACTGCAAATTTGAAATTAGTTTTAGGAAGGTAATCGACTTCCCCAGCATCGAATTTAAACGCATCCACGTTATATTTGAGTTTGAAAGCATTGAGTCGCGAATTAAACCATGTAATTGCTGCAGGATTTGTTACGTCCAGCACCGCACCGAGGCCATTCCACCAGCGAACAATGCCAGGGATCCCATCCTGATTACCAACCCAATACTTGAGGCCTTCCTTGAAAGCTTGTGAGCCGAGATTGGCAAAGGGGTAAACCCAAAAAGTAACAGCAAATCCATTAGCATGAATATCGTCAATCATAGCACTGGCATTTGGAAATTTGACTGGATCAAAGTCAAATTCTCCATAAGCCGTAGAATACTTATCATCAATTTCAATTTGACTTGCGGTGAAATTGTGCCGCACGATGTCCGCAACAAATTGCGTGACATCAGATTGCGTTACATTCGCTTTGAATTTGGCCCAAGTCGACCAGATAGGGTTAGAAAATACCACTGAGCTCGGAAGTTGCTTTGGTGTCTTGATGAATCTTTTACGCAGCTCTCCCAGGACGTTTTTGACATTGTCTGCGGCACAGACGGTGTACCGCAAAGGCGGGGAATTTGAGTGTGCGGAAGTGTCCACTGTTAGGTCGTGACCAACTAAGCTGGACTTCAAGCATAATAATTTTGATTCATTCTCATTGATGCTTACATGTAACTTCACATCATCATCAACATAGAATCCAGCACCTTTGGAGTTGATGAACAAGGGTTCCAGCACACCGCCAAACTTTGCGTTTTTCTTCTTAGTTGAGGACAGGAGATCTGACGACAAGAAAGGGCTCATAAGAATGTTTGTACCTTCCAGTGGCCAAGCCTGATCGTATAATTCTGCACCACCGTACCAATGTGCAGTGTTGAGAGCAAAGCAATCTTGGAAGTCACGACTAGAATACCCCGACCACGCCACGTGCCAACAACGAGCAGTCGGCGACGACGAAATCAGAGATAAATTCAATCTAAATTCGTCATTGTTAAAAATAAAGATTTCTGAGGAAGACAGTTCATGTCTTGCTGTTAGTTGAGTCTGTTGTTTGTTAATCTGTGCACCAAAGTAGAAGGTAAGAGCTTCCTCATTGTTGTTGTTCGTGACAAAAGCAGAGAACGTGGACGCATTGAAATTCATAAGACCAAGTTGTGCACTTATTTCATCAACAGTTTCATCTCCGTCGGGGACATAAAAGCTCAACATGAAGACTACAGCCACGATGCAAAGAATACCAACCATTGCTGTTACACTTCTGATCTTTTTGTGCAATTCGTAGCTCTTTTCGGCATCAGGTCGCTCAGTGTAAGGCAATTGAAGTGCAGTGTCAACATTAGACTCGGCGTAGCTCTGCAATTGGAACAAGGCGGGTACTGATCCTCTTGCTGGTTCAGTGAAGTCCGAGTCACGAGGAAATGTAGATATTGACGGAGAATTATTCATCATCCTCAGATTACGACAAAATGGCAAACAATTGACATCAATTGAAATCCTTTCAGTCGCGGTCAAGCGCCGTGCAAAACGGCCATCAAATCAAAACCACAACCTTTTTAAATTATTTAAATTATTCATTAAATAATCCCTCAAGGTCACTGAAGGATCAAAATTCCACCGTGTGCGTTCCAAAGCATACATTCAATCACGTCATATAGCAGAAGGAGTACTTCGTGAAAGCGAAAGCGTCAATCGTAGCTGATCACTCGTGCAAACACAACCAAGACGAAATCCAATAAGCGCAAAGTGGCGTGATCTCCTGGCATAATCCTTCAGTTCCTACGAAATCTTTCAATGCTGTGAAACATCGAAGCACTATAAATACTACAAAAGCGTAGGATATTGACTTGTAATTGAGGGTAATATGCAGATCACCGCACAGAACCGCTACTCGCTCGTAGCCCTGACGACTGTGCAAACTCCAGACGCTCAGTATGAAGCGTGTCGTCACTCAATGAGTTGTAAACAAAGAAGTATCTCCGTCATCCGTCCGCTTCCTGCTCTTGCGGACAATAATAAAACGGCCAGGTGGAGCAAAGAACAAAAAATTATTGAGCAACCAGTCATTAAAGCTTTGATTTGATTGATTTGATTTGATTTGATATATTTTCCGTAAATTGGACACGAAAGGCAAATACAGGATATAAATACCACTTACATACAGCCTATAAAAGTTTACAATATTTTGCTAAATTTATTTTGTCTAAACGATGTTTGAAACAAGACAATGTTGGCGCAGTGACAACATGATCGGGTAGATCGTTCCACCATGGGACAACACGGGAGCAAAAGAAGTTCTTGATAAAGTTATTTGCATTTGCACGGACTGGCATGTTATTCAGAATCTTTTTTCTTTCTTTTCAAAATCTTGCTATAGTTACGAAGAATATAAGAACACATAAAATATTGGTAATTTCTTTCTTTAAAAAATTAAAAATTACAGGGAATCGCAGCAATGGTTGCTCCATCAGGGTTTTATCGTGTGGAGGTATTTTTAAAAGATTACATCTGACGTATCGTGGACGCACAATAGAAACACCTGACAACAGGATAAACAAATAAACAAGCACTTGTCTTTGTCTGTCTTCAAACGAGTGAAATTCCAAATTATGTGAAAAAATCATTTCTAAATCATATACAATAGATTCATTGGCTATAACAGGAATATCGATTACCGTACCTCCACGTCCGTTCATCCAAAAGAATTGGTTTTAATTTTAGTGACTTCCCAGTAAACACAAGACGTCTTGACGACGTACCAGCGACATCCAAACGTCGTCAAAGCGTCCATAGGCCGTCCTACGACGTCTTGTTCTTGCTCGGTTAGCGTTCTCACGTGCGCACAAGCCAAGTCGCAACCAAGACAAAGAAAGAGATTACATAATATCGTAATTTGGAATAATATATTTGTCATAATTTGTGCTGTGCTCAGGTGAGACGGAAGAAGGATTCCGATATGATTGTTATTATTCGTTATAGCCAGAATTCTAGACAACCGCATTGAAGATAACCGCAACGACGATGTGGCGAAGAGGTGTTCGCTGTTGGCCATTCGTATGCTCTCGGCCTGGAGTAGACTTGCAGTTCACTACTGATCAAACCGCAGCTGCCCGAAACTTGAATATACCCACTGAAAATATCCTACAGTATCGAACCTCTATGTCACTCTGCAAGATGGCGTGCGATCAAGACCGACCCACCGGCGTGCTGGTACTCCCATTGCACCCGGCATCGGAAGTATTATAATTATGCGAAAGACGAGATCACTTTAATTGCTTAAAAATTAAGATTGATTCTAATTCAGATTGATCAATTCTTAACATTTATTTTGATCACCTTGATCACTTAATTAGCTAGAGAAATTTTAGGCTATTTTAATTGTAAACAATACTAGGTAAATTATATGCTAAATGAATTAAATATGGATTATAGATCACCTTAATCAGAAGTACAGAAGCCTCATCAAAGAACTTCTGGGTAAATCTGCGGGCCTGGATCCCAGAAGAAGCAGGATAGTCAGCCAATCACAGTACACTATCTGTTCTCTGAAGCTAGCAGTTAAATTGTCGAACAATATCTTGCACAACTGGGCAGACGGACTAAGCCACCGTAAATGATAGTAATCGTCTGCAAGAAGGATACAAATGATCCTGAAGACGATGTCTCTCTCCGTGGGATTACTTAAATGAGTATTGATACGTGTATAATTATTTCATTTTAGTTGTTAATCAATATAAACCGCATCCTGGGTTTACATTGCAATGGAGCGGATAAATTGAGTTTACCAGTATGGTAAAAAATTATGGATTCCGTAAATTTATCAGACCTGAAGCAGTTACCATAGTTACAATAATTTATTCATTTAGCCTCGCCTTATTATTAGCCTCAATTTCATGTAATATAAATTAGTTCCCAGTCCTCTCTCTATTGTAGTTACTTCCTCTTGTCAATCATAACCACTATGTAAAGTCAGTCCCTGCAGTTAACCTTATTATTACTCTGGCTAACTCAATCTAATGGAATACAGACGGGGAACGGGATTTATAAGTGACAAACGGAAATAGGAACAATAGAGATTAATATACAAGAGGCTAACTGACATGAGAAAGAGGTTATGAATAATTACATGTGGGTACGCTACAGACCTAGTAGAGGACTGTATAAGTTTAACCTTAGGCATATGGAAGACAAAGTTGCAGGCTTTCGCATTGTACAAAATATGTATTACATATGTGGTATAATATTAACGAATCAGCCTCTCTTGTATACAGCCTCCGTTTCATGCCGATAAAACTAACTGCGCCATCAGTTTACCCCAGAGGTGTATTAGACAATGTTGATGGCGCAACCATTTGATTATTGATTATATCTTGAAGTTTGAGCAAGAACCTACTTGTTCTCATTTGAGTTAATCATCAAGGAGAACATTACAATAATTATGATAGACGTGTTGCTGGTCAGGGAGAGATCGCAGGTTCCAAGGAGTGCATATGGTCGTTGGTGCCATAGCTCTCAGTATGTCGTGAGATATATTGTAGACTTGTAGCGTACCTACATGTGTGTGTGTGTGTTCTTTTTATTTTCTTTCGTTGTCAATATGAGTTAAAAACTCGTTTACATTGAGACGAAGTACAGTTATAACAATTGTAATTATGTAATAATAATGTAATTATTAATAATAATCTATATTATTATTTCACAAGTGTCTGTCTGTATATTTGTTTGTTTGTTTGTCTGTTCAAAACCAG